>PPOO01000835.1:61059-73058 GCA_003708545.1 Maudiozyma turicensis
AGTTGTCCATATTGTTATTATGCAGAACCCATCATCTGTGGTGTCCAACGCTATGTCCCGCTTCGACTATCATTGTTTTTCTTCTCTATGTCCCTCCCTCTCATCACTTTCCTATATTTTCTCGCTGTACATTGAAAGAAATTGTCGATGTTCCGTAATAAGGGGAAATGGATCTGTGTGCGGTGTAAAAGTAGGAAATTTGTGAAAATTTCATATATATATAAACGGATGGATGAATATGAACAAGGATTTAGTATTTATATATTGCAACTATACATAAACTATAGATAGAAGGTTTATTCAATTGTTTATATTCTGTCTATATACAAAACATTAACGCTTTCACATTTTTTATATTATGAGTTCACATATTGTTAAACCAGTAGAATTTATTAAGGATACTACTGTTGTAGTCTTTGGTGCCTCTGGTGATCTTGCTAAGAAAAAGACATTTCCTGCTTTATTTGGTTTATTTAGAGAAGGTTATTTAGATCCCTCTACAAAGATCATCGGGTACGCTAGATCAGATTTATCTTTAGAAGATTTACATGCAAGAATTGAACCACATTTAGGTAAACCAAATGGTTCTCATGATGATTCAAAGGTTAAACAATTCTTTCAAATGATATCTTATATTCATGGTCCATACGATACCTCTGAGGGTTTCGATAAATTAAAGACACATATCGAAACTTTGGAAAAATCATCTAAAGTTACTCAATCGCATCGTTTGTTCTATTTAGCTTTACCACCAAGTGTATTCTTAACAGTTGCTACAAATATTAAAAAAATCTTATATGATCCAAATGGTATCACACGTGTCGTTGTCGAGAAACCATTTGGTCATGATTTGGCAAGTGCTCGTGAATTACAAAATAATTTGGCTCCTTTATTCCGTGAAGAAGAATTATTTAGAATCGATCATTATTTAGGTAAAGAATTAGTTAAAAATTTACTAGTCTTAAGATTCGGTAATCAATTCCTAAATGCATCTTGGAATAAAGAAAATTTACAATCGATTCAAATCTCTTTCAAGGAACCATTCGGTACAGAAGGTCGTGGTGGTTATTTCGATTCCATCGGGATCATTAGAGATGTCATGCAAAATCATTTATTACAGATTTTAACTCTATTGGCAATGGAAAGACCCGCTTCTTTCGACCCGGAGTCCATTCGTGATGAGAAGGTGAAAGTATTGAAATGTATGGCTCCTATCGATCATGATGATATCCTTGTTGGACAATATACAAAATCTAAGGATGGTTCCAAACCAGCTTATTTAGATGATGATACTGTAAAACCAGGTTCTAAATGTATTACTTTCGCAGCCTTAGGTTTCAAGATTCAAAATGAAAGATGGGAAGGTGTTCCAATTATGATGCGTGCAGGTAAAGCCTTAAACGAGGGAAAAGTAGAAATTAGATTGCAATATAAAGCTGTCGCTTCAGGTGTATTCAATAATATTCCAAATAATGAATTGGTCATTAGAGTTCAACCAGATCCTGCTGTCTATATGAAATTTAATGCAAAGACTCCAGGTTTATCAAACGCCACTCAAGTCACAGATTTAGACTTGACTTATTCTTTAAGATATAAAGATTTCTGGATCCCAGAAGCTTATGAAGTATTAATTAGAGATGTATTGTTAGGTAATCATTCAAATTTCGTTAGAGATGATGAACTGGACGTCAGTTGGAAACTGTTCACGCCATTATTGGAATATCTAGAAGGACCGAATGCTCCAAATCCAGAATTATATCCATATGGTGCAAGAGGTCCAGATGGTTTAATAGATTATTTAACTAAACATAATTATGTCCTACAAAGTATGGGTAACAGTTATACTTGGCCAATAACAAAACCAGAAGATGAAGAAAAAAAATAATACTTAGCTATATAACAAGATCGATGTTGTGATTCAATCACAATTATATCTATATTTCATTTCTCTCTATAAAAATTTCATCTATCTAAAACACAAAATAACAAAAAAAAAAACATAGGATCTTAATTACTTTTCACTTTAATCTTTTCGATTAGTTTTATACTTATCATTCACATCTTGAATATTTTTTTTGTCCACTTGATTGGATATGCCTTGAAATGTCTTCGATAATGCTTCTGTAACACCTATTAATGGACGAATTATTGCAATTGGTGCAACTTTCATTGCACTTACAGCTGCAACTTTTGCATCTCTATTCTCATTTTCACTATGATTCTTCTGTTGTGAATTTTTCCATACTGTATCGTATGCAATATTTAAATGTTTCTCTAAGGAGGAATACGCTTCCTCTAGCCCACGATGTATATCTAATGGTTGATCGGCATATAGACTAATAATCTTAGCCTCCTCACCCGGTTTCTTCCCCGGTTCTATAACAAGTGCAGATGGCTCATGTTGATTAACTCGAACATTTGTACTACCAACAAGTTGATCCTGTTGAACTAATTTATCATAATCCAACACAGAATGGCTCAATTGTTCAATAATTGCCTCCTCATTCGTTTCCTCAACACCACTACTAATTGTCCTCCCATTGATACCTTGACCACCTGATTTTGCTTCTGCGGATTCTAAGATCGCTTGTGTTCCATTAGATAACTTAACTCCTAATTTAATAAAATCACCAGTAGTAGTCTTCACAAAGACATTACCATTCTTCCTTAGACTAGTAGTCATAGGCTGTCCACTCTTATAATCATCTAACAATACAGTAACAAATGTCTTAACATCAGATCCAATTGAGAAAAAGGATTTCATCGGAGCTATACCACTTACAACACCACCCAGTTGTCTCTTAATGATATCTGGTGTCCATATTTCTTTCAATTTACTATTCAATGAATCAAACCCATTTAAGGCATAAAATGTTACCTCTTTTAAAGTTAACTTCGACCCTTCCAGTACAAAAAAATTCATAAATTCACTTGTATGACCAGATCTTAGACTCGTATAATCAACAACTTTGGGTTTATAATCGACAGTTAAATGAATTGATGATAGATGGAATTTATTAACGAATGGGACCTCCGGATAATCATCAATTAATTTAAATCGGGAATCCTTAAATTCAATTATACGTGTTATAAAATCCAAAGTATCCTGATCAATATGTAAACGTAATGGAGCAATCGATAAGTCTATCATATAATCAATAGATCTTAAATAACTTATAGGTTTTGTTATCAGGAAATTTAGATTCAGCATATCTGTACAGTCAGAATCACTATATCTATGCGAGTTTGTCGCAAATTTATTCCATGATGAACTTGCTATGTTATCAACGATTTCAAATTTCTTGATACGTAGTTGTAAATCATTTAATATAACTGGAGATGATTCGGACTGTTCTTGTTCGGCTGGGCCATCAATAAAACACACTAAACTCATTTCTAAATCGCTCAATTGTAATAATACTTGATAATTCTTGGATGGACGTAAGTTCATCTTCGAATATTTAGAAGGATGTATCGTAACTTGGGGATTAACAGTGTCGTTCCAATTCGTAGAGGGCAATTTCTTTGTTTCTTTTGTAATATATATTGAATCAAATAAAGATACCTTTAAATTAGAAGTATTTTCGGGAGTATCATTTGGAAGCAGTTTGTCATCTTCATAAGCGTTCTTGTGAAAGTCCAATACAGTATCATTTATCAATTTTCTTGAATGTTTCCAGTCATAGCCATCATACAGTTTTATATTAATATTTGCAACACCGAGCTTTACTTCACTTTTTACATTCTCGAGATCCTTTTGAGGCTTTACTTCACTGGCAGAACTGGAATTGAAACTCCTGTTATATTGCATAAGATTGGATGGATTTAAATTATCTATATAATTATCTTCCAAAATTAAACTTCCAGTCACTTCACTGTCGGCTTCTGTGGATTCTGTTCGAAGGGAGTTCATATCACTTAACTTTTGTTCCAATTTAGAACTATCCAAAAAATTCTCAACTAAATTTACGGAGTTTTCTCCTATATTGGTATCAATTTTATCATCACTTACATCATTTGATCTGTCAAGGAAATTAAAATTTATATCTTTAAAAGTGTTAATAACTGTTGATAATTCGGTTTTATATTTCATTTCATCTGGGAATGTTTCTGGAAATTTCAAATTGAGTAGTAACTGAATCAAACAATTCAGGGAATCGGCACATAGAGACAGTTCTATAGAATCTGGTAAAAGTTTTAATTTAGGATATTCTCCAGCTATATCACAACAAACTTTAAAAATTCCAATTTTACCTATTGTCACAAACCCCTGCTGGGAATAAGCGGAGAGCAAAGATTTGCTATTCTTATCAAGATTGTAGTGTCTTTTGTTATTACTATCATCGATTAACAGTACAGATGTCGTTTTAATAACTCCATTTATTAATTTATTGCTGTTAGAATAATTGCAAGTGCATTGATCTAGTAACAACAAAAGTTCAGCATCGAGTCTAAAAGGCAAAATAGTAAGTGAGGAATCGTGCATTTTGAATTCAACTTCGAAGATGTTTTTAGATTTAGCATGTTTTTGTAAAGACGATATAGAACTTTCACCCGCAACGGGTGTGTTTATGGAATCTTTCAATAGATCAATCCACTTACAATCATATTGAATCTGGATATTGTTGAGTATAATCTTCAGACAGTTCGTGCCAGCACGTTTCTTGGTAAGAAATACAAATGTTGGTTTCGTTGATTCATGTGGTCTGATTACCTCAAATATGTTTTGCTTTTCTAATCCGGAGGAACAAATACGTTCCAAATTGATCTGTTTTGAATGGAATAGAATGTCGTTTGTATCGAATGAAAATGCTAATAGATTGTTGATCATTTTCCCTTTAATATTTCCAAAATTGGAGCCTACAAAGGTATCGTTCACCTTAATTTTAACCACGTCGATTTCCAAAATTAGTGATACTGATAACGACTTCCTATAAATAATTCCGGAGGAATTGAGTATTCTCACGCTTTTCTTCATATTACTATAATTCTTTCTTTCTTTACTACTTCTACTATGTAGAACGTTGTTTACATTCTTTGAAGTAGAGTTAGAGTCATCTAAAAGAGGGTTGCATGCTTCTTTAACATCTTCAATGATATCTTCTAAGCAGGTTCTGGAACCTCTTAAAGAAATGGACTTAATGTTACAGATATTATTACCAGTCATAATGACCTGTGTCAGAGTTTCATTGTAGGAGAGCCTTTCTATACTTTTTGCTAGTTGATTATAAGTAATATCTGAAGCAGTAATAATTTCATTTATTATATTGTCATCATGCTTTACAAACCTAATAGCACTGGTTGTTGATACACTGCTGTGTGAATCATAACTTATTGGATCTACTAAAATAGACAACTTATACTGCGGGAGAATTAGTGAGATCGAAACATCTTCGGTTATCAAAATTGTACTTCGAGATTGAGGCAAAATCTTCTTAGTACCCAATCTATTCCTTACATTTCCAGTAGAGCTTATATTTGAGACAAACGACTTCAGATCTTGTATGCTATATAAAATTGATTTCAACTGTTCGGATGTAAGTG
Organism: Maudiozyma turicensis; assembly: GCA_003708545.1. Taxonomy (NCBI): domain Eukaryota; kingdom Fungi; phylum Ascomycota; class Saccharomycetes; order Saccharomycetales; family Saccharomycetaceae; genus Maudiozyma; species Maudiozyma turicensis. Next base: position 66,604 of record PPOO01000835.1, read on the forward strand.
AGACATTGAGTGCGGTGAGAACTCTAATATCGCAAGCTTTCGACGTTACAATAACTTTTAAGACCGAACCATCATGCTTTGAGATTTCTTTACCATTACTTAAAAGTTTGATAGAATTCAGTTCAATGGTGTAATCTCTATTTTCTAATTGGTTAATATATAGTCTTTTCAATTCAAGAATAATATCTTTTGAAAGAAGAATGGCAAATTTATTTATACACATGTATGACAATTCGTTCGCTGAAATGATATGCTGTGCATCTTGAAATCTTTTATATGATTCAGAATCCAGCGTCTCGTAGATAATTTTTTGTGTTTCTAGGTGCTTATCTGGGTCATTAGTCTTTTTAGAGTTACGATCAAAGATCCTATATAAATAACTGGCTAGACATGTGTCTATATGAAGAATATTCTCTTCATTTAAATTAATTTCTGTAATATCCACCATTAAGTCAGTAATACTCACATCATCAACAGAAGATAAACCTTTGAAACAAACATTAATATCGGTAACTTTGAACAAACTCTTTCCGTTATGTGTATCTGAATTAACACTGCCAATATCGACATCTGGGGAATGTGGAATATCCATTGCACTCATGTATATTGATGTTCCGCCCATTTTAGAATAATACATGCTCTCATTCATTTCTTCATTGGAATCACTGTCAATTTCTTCATCGGGTTGCTGGAATAGTTCAAAGGAGCTTACGATAATATTTCTAATTCCTTGTTCGGTTGTCAATAACTGTATATTTTCTAAATAAGCGCTCAATGAATAATCCTTATCTTGTACTGACACCGATGCGTTGATGTTATTCAAATTAAGGGTGAGTTTTGATAAAATTGTTCCTAAAACTTTGTTCTTCATATTTTGAATTCTGGTCGGTTGAGAATTCTTTGTTGAATTGTCACATATCGTTTCAGAATTCAGGGACGCCTTAGATTTATCACTTTCTGACCAGCTATCTTCTGTACTTAACGGTTCCCCTTCACTAATATCATTTAAATCAGGTATCTTGTTATCAGATATTGGATCTGTGTTAAATTGTATAACTGACGAGGTTAAATCATGCATGCTTTTCAATAAGAGATTAGGTAGGATTGAATCATCATCTGCTGTATTTGATATGTCTCTACATTCTAAATCAAGTAGTGTAATATCCAATGATACGTCCGAACCTTTGATATCTAATCCCCCACTCACAGTAAGCTGCAGTGTTAATTTTCCTACAGTTCCGGAGTTTATCTTGATATTTGGTATGTTGACATCTGATACTGAAAGGTCAATATCTGTGAATGTGAATGTAGAGCTTGTACCTAATGAAACATCAAGGTTGGTTAAATCCAGGTTTGAGAACAAGGATATCTGCTGTACCATGTACAAAAGCAGTCTTCGTTGAATATTTTGTGACCACCCAAAAACCATCTTGGTTATACGATAATATTACTTCTTGATGTAAATATTATTATGAATTTCTAACACTTATAAAATTAGTTCTCAGTACATAATCTATATAGTCAAAACTACAGTTCTTCTATGGATCAAAATCGGTTGGCAGTGGTGATGACCCTTAAATGTGTCCAGGAAAAATAACAAAGGTCTACAAAAATCGTGGAGACAAAAAAAATGGAACATCAATTTGATTTGAAGGAACTTCTGAACACAGCCGTAGAAACAAAATTGTCAACAAAACAGATCTCGAATGCAATTCTGTGAAAGGTTGGTTGAATTGATTAATAATTTAATTTACGTGTACACATTATATATATTTATAATTTTATATATATTGACAGAGAGATGGAGACAATCATATGAAACGAGCCTGCATTGGTCATTTATATTTTTGATATGGATCGAAAACGTATCATGTGAAACTCTAATATTTCGATCTTTTTCGTTCTGTTTCTAATGAACTAAACTTACTTACTGTGTTTGAGGTTGATCGTCATCTTGTAGATAATAGGCATGCTTTCTGATATCACCCAATCTCTTTCTAGCCATATTCAAAGATTGTTCTAATTTCAAGATGGTGACTTGTTGTTCCATTTCAGCGGACTTAACAGCATATTCAGAACCGAAGTTAACAGGTTCTTGTTCCTTTTCTGAATTCTCATTGGTTTGATCCATTATGTAGTTAACCAGAGCTTTACATACACCACTGACATCCTTTGAGGAAAGTTCTAGTTGCTCTTGGGCCTTCGAATGTAATGAAGTCTTCACCCTTGATGCAGCAACTAATTGGATTGTTGAGGCCGCTACTTCTCTCGAGGCAACAATGAATTCTTCAAGAGAACCTGATTCATTAGAGTCTACAACTTTACCGGCAATATTGATAAGGGTATTAGTTGCACTTGCAACAGCTTTTGCTGCCGATATCAAACCTTCGGTCCAACGATGGTTCTTCTTATAAAATTCCTTCAAGTCAATCTCCGCAGTGTTACCTATTTCATTTTGACATTCAACAGCAGATCTGACCAAGGAGACAACTGCATCAATTATAGCGACAGCCATTGAGAGCAATGGTTTTGGAACATTGACATCGATGTTAACACGTAAGCTTTGTGAGGATTTTTCTAATGTATTAGCAGTATTGACCAATTCTTGGTGTGGATTATTCCCAGCGGCAGATTCTGATAATTCCTTGACGTAAGGTTCAATCATAATAGATAATTCTTGCAACTTTTCTTGCATGTCGACATTAGCATTGATAACAACATCGGTCTTCGCTTCATCATCCTTGTCATCCAAATTCTCGGATAATAAATCTTCAAAGAAATATTTGGCCTCATTACCACATCTTTTAATCAAAGCTAAGAATTTGTCACCATTCTCACCTTGGGCTTCTAGAGTAGCAACAACATTTCTGAAGTTGGAGATTAACGTTGTTACAGATGAACTGAAGTCACTAATATTTAGAACAACGGTAATTTGATCACCTTCGATCTCACCATCAACAATCAAATCATTGAAACTTGTAGCAAAATCCGTAGCTCTTTCTGAACAACTTTCAATTAAAGATAACAGGAATGTAGGATCCATTGAATTGCCCGACCACGTTGATGGAGCATCTAAAGTATAAATAGCTTCTTGGATATTGGTCATACCGTTCTCCAAAACTGCATCCATCATTGGTTTTAACTTATTTTCAGAGATGGAGTTAATCTTTTGTTGTGCAGAAGCTGCAAGTTGATTATTTTGTGAATTGGAAACCTCGTTCAATTGTGCTTGAATTCTATCATTTTCAACTCTTGCTCTATCACGTTCTTTTATCAATTGAGCCATTTGTAAATCTTTCTGCTTATTTTTCTGCTCAAAATGATCTTTCTGTTTCATTGCTTCTTGAGCACTACTGACTTTTAATTGTAACTTTTTAAATTTTGGTAATAGAGATAAATGTTCTTGACGTAATTGAGAATATAATTTTGCTAAGGATTCATACTTCTTTTCCCACATATCTAATTGTCTAGATAGGGATTCAATTTGTTCATCCTTATTAGATAATTGCTTTGAGGCATTGTCGTTCATTGTACTGATTTCACTTTCTAATTGTTGAACACGTTGATCATATTGTTGTAATAAAGTTTGATCCTTTTCATATTGGTCAGTCAACGCTAATAAATCAGTTTGATGTTGTGTTTGTTGCTGTACTTGCATGTTCATCATTTCTTGTTGAGCTGAGGCCAATTGCTGTTGGAATTGTTGCTGTTGAGCTTGCTGTTCGGCAAGTTGTCTTTGACGTTCTTGTTCCAATTGGGCTTGTTCGTTCATATACTGTTGTTGTTGATTGACCCAATAATCCTGTGGCATTTGAGCAGTCATGGATGGAACCATTGCAGCAGCTGCTGTAACAGTTGGGATCAGTGCGGACATATTTGTGTTATTAGTTAACATTGGATTATTAGTCATCATAGTACTTTCTGTTCTTGTTGGTTCTAAGGATTTAACAGGGGACTTAACAGGAGAAACCGGATGATTAATTTCTTTCTTTTCGAACTTAATTTCAGTTCTATTGTTGCTATCGTTATCGGTTGCAGATATTTCAACATTTGGAGGATCCATTGGTAATTTTGGAATTGTTACTAACGTTGTCAAATATTTAATTGAAGAACAATCAGCGTAAAATTCAAATAATATATTATGTTGTTGTTCGTATCTTTCTCTTAGCGGTTGTAAAACGTCGCCACCTTCTGGATCATTTAATTCCCTATACATTGCTCTTAACATGGATGTAATGAACTTATAAATACCATATGATTCAGCAATCATCGGAATCAAAGAAGAAATTTTACATTCGGGGTTACCTCTATCTGATTGAATCGAAGCGAAGATAATTTCAGTGAATTGATGAAGAGAATCCTGTAAGGACATCAAATCCAAAATGGTTTCATAACCTTCATCTGGATCTGCAACAGAGACTAAGGAAACATATTCTTCATATTCAAAAGTACCATTATTGAAACCCTTGTGGTGAGAATGGAAATCCAACTTCAGAATCAAGTATCTAACATAGTCTCTGATCAAAGTACCATATTCTGAACCGCTTGAGTGTATTCTCCCTAGAGATCTGATCCATTCTCTGTTTCTAATAGCTTCCTTTAATGCGGTTGGATGACCTTCTTGAATAATTTTATGTAACAAAATTAATGATTTGAATAACTGAACTTCATCATTGACAAAAGGGGAAGCCTTCAAAGCTTCGAACACTTCAGTAGAGGAATGATGATCCCATGTATAAACAATTAAAGTTCTTAAATGTTTCCTCTTTGGTGCAGCTTCTTCGATAGAGCAAGCCTTCTTTAATGCTTTATTTAAATTAGCTTCGATTTTAGACATAGCCAACGTATTTTTCTTTTTAAGTACTTAATCTAGTTTAGTGTTCGTTGATTATAATACAAGGTAATCGAACCGTTTCTTCCTTATTGTATGTTAGTTATTATTTTATCTGTAGAGCAAACACGTTAAAGAAATAAAGGGAAATGATTTTGCAATGGTATCGTATACTAATATGGAGAACTCTTGAATTGCTATATTTTTTATATGAAAACAGTAAAGTCTATCGCTAATATCGATGTTGTAATATACCTTTTATGTAGTTAAAGGTGTATTCCAAAAGATATATAAAACAAACATTTTGTTAATCCTTCGTATGATTATTCGATTGCTCCTATTTTAGTTTTCCAGACCAATTTCATAAACGCCGCCGCCCTCGCCGCCGTCATTTTTAAAACGAGAACGGGGAAGCCGCCTTTTGCACATACTTACTATTACTGTTACTATTACTATTACTATATGCACACACCAAGTTAAGATGTGATTATTACATCTATTCAACGGAAGAATAGGAGATAGGTGTGTGTATAAGTGAACAGTGTCTCTGATTGATCTCCTTCCTTCGACCACCTGTGCCAAGGATATATTGCAGTATATAATAGTAATCTTAGACTGCCGTTGCTGCTCACAGCAGTACTGTAATAATGAGATGCTCATTGCTCTTATGCTGTAACAATATATATATATATATAAGTAACCTCTGAATCAAAGGTATCTTTCCTAAATATGTCAATTATTAATATAAACTACTAATATATTCCTTTATATGTATGTAGTAACATATGGGCAGCCCCCTCGGCCAGTATCCCCATACAAAACATGCACGACATTACCTGTCCCATTCATCCTTTTCCGGTCTCTTGTGTCAAAACAAAAAATCTGAAATTTTTTGAACATGTCTACGCGTTGTTCTCTTGTCAAAGGAATAGAATAGAATAGAATAGAGGTGTAAAGAACGACAAGAAAAATTTTCGGGAATCTTCCAATATTGAAATAATAATTCGTTTTGTTCTGTCTCTGTTGCTGTTGTTGATGATGGGGGATCTTTTATTCTTTCACTTCTCTCACTGTCTTCGAAACTTATCATATACATTTAATGTATCTTCTTCAATACAGTTTATAGAAAAGTACCACTTTTTTCTTTTATATATAGATGTTATCTTATTGTCATTCTATTTAGAATAAGTGATTACGATTAAAACAAACAAGTATTTATATCCAAGAAAGTCTTTTTGAACACACATAAATCAAAAAAAGGTTAAATAGATATCTATACTTTTTTTAATTCGCATCAGTTTTTTTTATTATACTTTCTTTTTTTGAAAAACATACCTTTCTAACTTTTATATGTCTATCGAGAATCTAAAATCATTCGATCCATTTGCTGATACTGGTGACGACGAAACTGCCGCTGCTAACTATATTCATATTCGTATTCAACAAAGAAATGGTAGAAAGACTTTAACTACTGTTCAAGGTGTACCAGAAGAATATGATTTAAAGAGAATCTTAAAGGTTTTAAAGAAAGATTTCGCTTGTAATGGTAATATCGTTAAGGATTCAGAAATGGGTGAAATTATTCAATTACAAGGTGATCAAAGAGCTAAAGTTTGTGAATTCA
>PPOO01000836.1:4154-17016 GCA_003708545.1 Maudiozyma turicensis
CTTTTTTGTCTAATTTTTCAATCTATTAGCCTTCTAGAAATATCTACAATTCTTAGACATCTATATTCACTCAATTCCTTATGGCATGTACAAATCTTTGATTTCTCCCGCAAGACAGTAATACCCTGCTCCGTTTTGACGGGGAAGTAAGAAAGGACTAGTGCATATTTCTTATTATTGTACGTAATCAGAAATGAAAATAAGAGATAAGATATCATAATAATATTTTATGCATTGTTGAGAGAACAGGATTTGTCCTAATGGGATTCTTACGAGACTTTGTCTTGCCTATCTCTCTCTTCAGAAGTTTCCTCCCCGATATGGAAGGGCAACTCACATGCATGAAGAAAATATAAGCTGTACTGGGTTGTGTCTGTATGTATGCATACAATCTAACTCCGGTGCGCATGTTTATCAGGAGGCAAAAAAAAAAACAGGAAGAGAGAGGGAAATATTTCCTCTTTTTGTCTTTTTTTGCTTGCTTGCATTCCCGGGCTACCGCAGCGGTACACGGAAGTAAATAAGAAATTTTCTTGCTAGGGCATTATAATTACAAATTACTGTATGCAGAATATAGCCGCCCTCGTCTTGCTGACATAAAATATTTACAATATGTCAATATTGTAAATAATTTATGTAGTCATAAGGATCGAAAAATAGAAGGGTGTCATAATAGCATTTATCTATTATATTTAAATAAGGAGTTGAGTTCTTTTTGTATCTTTATTGATCTTATTCATTATTCCTTATATATATATATGCATACATACTGCTATGACATTATGGTTACCTTATTTTGTATATAATTGAATAATATTTGTTTGGAAATGACTCCTTATTAATAACAATATGAGTTTATTTATCAATAGTAATATTTATAATTTTTTTTTCTATACGTGTATCAAGATTTTCATGTAGTATATACGCATCGATGTATATACTATGATTATACATTATCCCTTATTCTATTTAACACAGTGGAGTACATATTAATCTACCCATGACCAATACAGATTCAATACGACCTTTTAGTGGTATTGAATCGCTCTCAATAACATTCATCTTATGTAAATCAATTGTTGCTTTATATTTTTCAGTTTGAACAATACCTTGATAAGTAGTTTCATTAGTTGTAAAAGTATCACCAAATTGTTCTTTCAGTAATGAACAAATTAATAATATTGAAGAAGCTGGTTCTTCCAATATAGTTTGTTTATTATTATTGTTATTACAGTTAAATAATACAAGGATAATTGTATCGAGTAATATATTATATAGTTCTAATTGATCCTTATTAGTTATTCGATTATTATCTTTATCAAGTATATCAATATCTACCCTTGTATTGTTACTATTGTCCTTATTGATAAATGTAAGTTCTATAATTGAATTCATATATGTTAATTGGATAATGTTTTCACCCATCAATTTAAGTGCATTTAGTATAATATCCTGATTGTCAGTTGGAGATTTAAATAATATCGAGTTAAGTTGTTCATATACTGAACTTAATTCCAAATTGTTTGGAATATATATAGTATGTAATGACATATTCGTACTAGAAATTTGTATGTTTTATATTTTATATTGATATAGAACAGTCTCTCTAGTTAGTAATTATTATATCGTCTTTCTTCATTCTCAGATGTTCATAACGTGTTGTGGTTGTTATATCTTTTTATCTTTGAAAAATTTCTCATCAACAAATTCGTTTTTCCCATTTCGCTCTTCGCGATCGACGCTCGCTCACTTTTACAGAATTCAATTTTGATTTTATGCTATTAAAAAAAAATTATATACCTGTATATAATATTTCTTTTGTCTTATGTTAAGAATCCATAATCATCATTAACTCTCCAAAATTCTTCAGCTGGTCTATTCTCGCCTCTTGAACCATCTTTATTGTTCCCATTGCCACCATTCGATAGTACTTGTGGTACATTACTATATTGATTATAATTCCTACCATTATTTTTATTAACTGAACTATCTTGATAATTATTCATCCCCATATTCGATTCTTGTTGAGTCATCCCTTGATCAGGTCTCATCCCATTGTTATTCGCTAACGACATTTGTCCAGTGACTTCATTGATAGAGTTCGTAGTCCATGTAGAAATATTATTAATCATATCATGCGTACCATTATTAAATAAAATATCACTTGGATTTGGGTTTTTCTCAGGTATTGAAATATTGATACTCGGTCCACTTGAAAAAGTTACAGCAGTATTAATCGTATTGTTGTTATTATTACCATTGTTATTTGGTAGCGGAGTGGAGTCATTATTAAGCGACATGGCATACATCATATTATTAGCAGTATTATTATTATTACTGTTATTGTTATTTGCATTCAATACAGTTTCACTTGCTGCAATAAGTTCATTCATTCCTCTCGTTGTTGGGCCTTGGTTATATGTATTGATAATTTGGTTGTTACCATTGTTCTGCTGTTGAGACACGATAGATCCATTTGTTGGTTGTGGGTATATATTTGATTCATCTAATTGATATTGTCCACTATTCATCATTTTAGCAGTATTGAAATTGGCCCCCATTTCGTTGACGCTGCCATTATTAGACCAATGACTTTGTGCAGTCAAATATGCTTGTAAATTCTGTTGTGCAAAATGCTGTTGTAAAAATGCTTGATGTTCAAAATTCTTCCAATTAAACTCAACTATATTGATTGGTTTCTTAACAATATATTGTTTCTTTTTATCACCATGATTATTATTTTTAGTTGTACCTCTCTCGGTAGTTGGATTCATCTGAGTTCCTGCATCTCCCTCAATAGTCCTATGTAGTTCATTACTTTCAGAAAGACCTTTCTCCATAGATGATGCCGATGAGGATTGATATGTATTTGATCTCGTGGTTTCTATGGCCGTACCATTATTTTTATCCTCAGATCTGATATCTGAATCATTATTAGTCAATAAATGAGATAAACTTTTTGGTACACTAATTTTTTCAAGCATGCCTCTTCTTTGTTTCATCTTTTTCTGTTCATCAATATCCACTTGAGAATTTTCAACAAAACCTACATGTTCTTCCGCCTGTCTTTTACCAAAGGTTCTATTCATTGCTGGAGGCATACCACTATTCTTTCTGGGTTCCTCATATCTTCCATCTCTAGCGTTATTACCAATGATATTATCGTCAATACCATTAGAATTAGTTTGGCTACTTTTCTCAGAATCAATTGGACTTGTTCCATTATTCGAACCGACATCACTTGACGATTGATCTCCAGTGCTTGACATATAGATCAATTCAGCTGAATTAGGACCACATCTTTCAATTAAATTACCAACAGTAGCATTCATTAATTGATCGAATGTATCTCTAAACATTCTAGCAAAATCAGATCTCTCAGTCATTACATAAAGACAAACGGAACAAGCTCTTAAATCGTCCATTGTAGAAAATAAACTTGCTGTTACTAATGGCCTAGTATGTTTCGATATGTCACCTAAATTCTTACGTCTCTCATCATCATAATTTCTAGCTAACCACATACAGTAAATTAATGTAACCCCCGCAACGAAAATTGTATGCACAGCTGGTGTGGAATGACCAGTAATTGTCTTTTGATGGAAAATTTTATATAATTGACAAATTTGTCCCGCTGCTGCTTGATATTCCCTAAATAAGCGATCCTCGGGTGTCAGCGCTTCAAGGTATGGCTGAATTAGTAATCTAACAGATCTATAATAATACAATTTCAAAGTTTCATTTTCGAAATTTTTCACATATGTTTGAACACAATTTGATCTCCAAACTTCTAAATCATGGAAAATTTTCTTGAGTTGTGGTAATTGTTTACGTAATTCTTTCTTATTATTATTTTGTGGTCTACCATTATTTGGTAAAATTTTCAATTTTTCAACAAAATTTGATTCGATCCTTCTTAATTTTAGGGATTGATTAATGAAATGAACACCCCTATGAATCTTTGTATTTTTAGTATTAAATGAATCCTCACTGAAAAATGGTAAATCAATCTCTGATTCTGTTACAGTATAGGGTTTACCAACTGATACGCAAATCATACGTTCTAATAAATAAACACACCAAAATAATCTCAATTTCTTATTTGCAATGGGATCCTGGTCGTCCCATTTATTTAAATGTAAATCATCTTTACAAATTTTCATTACATCACTAATGATATCATATAGAATCATTGTATCACGATCTGTCCTTAATAAATATAATACTAACAAAGTTAAAAGTTCGATTCTTTGACCATAGTTTAATTTCTCACCACATCTAGTAATATGTCTAATTGCAGTTGAAAAATATCTTACAGGTGGTTGACCTTTATATTTGCCGGTAGTCATATGTAAGCACGCCGCAATTGTATATACAAGCCACATTCTACCACAACTGAAATGAAATTCATTATCGGAATATGAGTAAATTGAATTCTTGATATAATTTTCATGAAATTCATAAATTTCTTGTTCGTCTAACAAAGGATATTTAAATTGTAATCTTGTGAAAAATGTATCGAGGAAGGATCTTGATAATTCTTCATCGAATTCGAATGCAGGATCATATGAATAAAATTCTTTTAAATTATATTTAGCAAAGATACATTTTGAGAAATCAATTGAATCGACAGAATCTGATGAAAGTAAAGGAATGTTTGCATTTGTATTTTGATTACCATTCGGATTAGTTTGTTGAATCATTGAAGCAGTTGCCGATGAAGTATCTGGTCTAATTGAACTATTTCGATTAACATGTATTGGTCGTGTATTGTTTTGGTCAATTTGTTGTTGAGTAGATTGTATTGGAGTACCTTGCCTGACATTACCATTTTGTCTTTGAAAATATGAAGTGGATACCTTTATGAATGGAGCCAGTCCCGATGAATTGGCAGGTGAACCTGCAGTGTTTGGTGTACCACTTCTTAAATTAACTGGACTATTATCAGGATGTGGAGCAGGTAAAGTAATTAAATTTTCTGATTCTATTGAATCTGCTTTCTCTAAAAGATGTGAAATTTTCTTATATTGTTGTAATTTTTTATTAAATTCTGCACTATTAGTTTCTAAACTAACTAATTTTTCTAAATATTTTAATTTTTTTTCAAGTAATTTCGTATAATCATCTTTACTAGGGGACGTTATATCCATAATTTTATCGCTATCCTTCTTTTTTTTATTAATTTTCTTTTCAATTTTTAACTTTTTCTCTTGTGACGGTATCTTATCATTATGTATATTTTGAATTGAATCCCTTGTAATTTCATCATTGGAATTAGATACAATTTCAACATTTTCTTGTTGTTTTACATTTTTAGTTCTATGATTAGAAGTATTATTATTCAAGGCATTAATATATCTAACAGGTTGAACACATTTAACACCAGCTTTCAAACATGCTGTACAACTTGGAACTTTATGATCACAACGTTGTTTTCTTCTTCTACATAATAAGCATGATCTTGATCTACCTTTCTTATCTTGTAATAAAATATCGGTTCTTTCACCAGCTAATTCTAATTCTCTTTGAAATCTTTCAATCTTTTCTTCACTAACTTCTTTCTTTGGGCGTCCCATCTTTTTTGAAAATAATCTTGATTGTTGTTGTTTTTTGCCTTATTGATAATGTTACAAATTAATCGGATATTCAAATTAATGTTCTTGGAGATTAAAATTGGTTTTTTTCTTATTGTTTAGTTATAGTATATATATTGTGTCGTAACAAACCCCTTCAGAGCCAGTCTGTAGTTCAATTATATATATATATATATAGTTTGTTGGTTCAATTGAATTGTTGTGTAATCTTAAAACTTATTTTTTCGAGTAACACAGTTTTCTGTTTAAATTAATCGCACTTTTAAAAAACGAATAAAGCAGAAATAAAAGAGATTGACTGATGTACCGAAATAAAACGGAGGAATAAGCAGTAAAAAAAACGGCCAAAGCAGAAAAAGAAAAAAAAATATTTGTAAGGAAAATTTAAATATTTCCTAATTAAATATGTATTGTTAATATATTTGGACAAAAAAGGTGGTGAGTTTTAATAGTACCAATACTTGATCTTATTATGAATACCGGACACGAATAATATAAATATAATTAGGAGATATATACAACTGTTATATATATTACTTCAATAAGAAACTAAGAAAGAGAATAACAAATAATAGTGATAATAGTAATTAATTGTCCACTCTCTCGAATATATAAATATGTATTTTTTTTCTTTCTTGTGCGATCAGTATGTATCTAGCTAGACTGCTTATTTAAAAAAGGACTGTTGTAGTTTTTTTGATTGAACCAAAATGCAAAATTATCAAAAAATTAATTAATTTAACAGCACCAGATGAATAATATAATAATCTCACTTTTTCTATGTTTGTTTCTTGCATCTCAGATATGTTGAGAAAGAATTCCATTGGGTCTGGTTCCCCTCTTTTTTTCCCAATCCGAGTCTTCAGAATTTGCCTAAATTAATATTATTTATTCACTATTAATTTACTGTAGTGTGTCTTCTTGTATGGATGTAATAATAATAATATTTCCAAGAAAAATCCCAGGAAAGAAATTTAAATTCGCCTTGTTGTATTTTAGCCAGTTATTATTATTAGGATAGAACACATAGAAAGATTTGTGCCCTATATTTCTGCCGGTTTCTTTTATATTGGGAAATCGGCAACCAATTAGTGTACCCCGCGCTTCAATATAAACCATCGAACAACATTTCCATTTCTGCTCTCTCTGTGCGTTGTTATAATCGGATGATGGTGATGATAATGATAATATTAGAAAAAGTTAGAGTTAGTAACAAAGACGTGATAAGCAGTAATCGGTACATCATGTTGTAGGGATGTTTGTCAGGGGGAGTAGATAGAAATACGTCTATTTCTGTGTAGGTCAATTATGGAAATCAAATGTTTTGAATGTTGTACGTGTGTTTCCTACACAAACTGACAAAAAGAAATTTCAAAATACATATTTATATTGTGATTTTATCCGATTGTTTAATTTCTTCATTTCAGCGCAGTATATATCTCGTGGTTGATGCGACCATTTCTGTGGTTTGTAACTTTTTACGGTATTTTTCAAATAATTATGTATGGTATGGCATCTAAGACAACCCCGTAGTTCCTGAGATACATCCCTTGAGTCGCTGTCACATTTACTACGGAAGGAAACTAAGAGGAGGAGATGAATGTGCCAGTTAATTAATCACTGGGGAAAGTAATTTTTGAAAAGGATGCCATGCCGCTGTTGCTTTTTTCTGCTTATGATTTTTTACGAAGAAATGAGAAAATTGAAAATATTCGGATCGGATTAATTTCTTCAAAACTGTGACAGTTTTTTTTTGTTTTTGTTTTTTTTGTGCCCTCTCCCGCTAGTTGCCGGCCAATTCATCGTGATTTTGTTCGTGCACTATTTACTCAGCTATTTCATATGTCTTATGACAAAACATAATAATGGCATCTTTAATTTAAAGATCTACATAGACTAAAGGTCAAATAATAATATATTTGAATTGATACCTATTTTTGTAATTTTAATTAGGGTTATAAAAAGCATTTACATAATATGGTTATAATTTATGCCTTCTTTTACCTTCTTTCAATTCTTTAAATCTTTTAAATGGTTCACCATTAATCCAAAATGGTAATGTTGAATTTGTCTCTAATGATTGTGCCATCTTTAATTTATTATTAATATCATAACTTAATAAAGGTTTCATTGATTCAATACTTTCTAAACTTAAATGTTTTGTCTTTTTCTTTAAATCATTAATTACTGTTTCATTAAATAATTGTGTCTGTTTCAAATTATTATCATTAGTTGATTTAATATTATAATTTTTAACAATAATTTTACCATATAATTCATCAAAGGAAATCTTTGAACTGAAAAATAAATGTTCATTAGTCTTATTAATACCTAATTTTTCATATAATGTTACTGAACTACCAACTTCTGCTACAAATCCTAAACTACTAAATGGAAATAATAAATAAACTTGATCATTCATTGAATAAACAATATCACATAAACACACAAGACATGCACTTAATCCAATTGCAGGTCCATTTAATAAGCATATGATAGGTTTCTTATGTTTAACAAATGCATTTGTTACATATACATTAGGAGTAGCAACTGATCCAATTAAAGTATATAAATTGCGTAATTTATCATTATCCTTTTCTGTAGTTTCAGTTGGAGATAATTCTAATACTGATTCAAATTTACCACCTGCAGAGAAAAATTTACCTGAACTTTGAATAATTGTAAAATTAATCTCTTTTAGTTTATTAGATAATTCTAAACATAACGCAATATATAAAAAATCATCAAATGTTAATGAATTCAAATTTTTAGTGTCATATAATTCAATGATGAAAAAATTATTATCAACTCTATATTTAACTCTTGGTGAACTTGGAATCTCTGACATGCTTTATATTATCGATGAATTTTTTATTTAATTATAAGATTAATCGTCATAACAACCTAGATACCTTTGTCTCCCTTTTTATACCCTCCACATTTTAAAATATCTGACATTCATTCAAGAAAAACTCTAATATTTAAAAATATAAGACACCCTATATCCGACACTTTATATAATTTAAAGTCGGGGAAACTGCATATTACTCCAATTACAAAATATAAATATGTATCTCTTTCCCGTTATGGAAAGAACTCCGATTCTGATTTCTCCACTGAGATCGACAACGCGGCTGTAACATAGTTGAGAAGCGAAATGCGAAAATCAGAAATTGTTACATACAAGAGAAAAATATATATCTATTTTAGCCGCCCAATGATTGTTTTTGACATCGTTATCACTATTAATGGAATATATATTTTCATTTTTAAATGTAACAAACGATTCGTTTCATCGAACTGTCTTCTTTTTTTACATTTTCCAATTTTTATATCACTTTCGTTTTTTTGTTTACTTTGAGGGGAGTATTTTAATAGTGCCAGACATCTAGAAAACGTATTAATTTTAAATAATTTAGGATTTTTCAATTACAGAATTTTTCATTCGGTTGTATTGACTCAGTAAAATACTTATGGAGTGGATAGTATATTGAGTACACATCTACCTTATAATTGTCTTGTATTAAAACATGTAACAACTTGTCAGTTTGTTCACTTAGACATAGAATATAGATAACACATATATAGCTATATTTCTTTCACCATCTATTAGCAGATCTGTAATCTCCCATTTATATAATCTAGCTACTCCAAATATCAAAGATATTATGTTAACTTTCTTTATTCTTGTAACAATTCATACTTTTGTTTGAAAGAAACGAAATAACCACCGTTCTCTTCCTTTATGCCCATCTGTGTTTAATCCACTGTTATGAAAAAATACTACCGTATCAAAATCAATTCAATATAAGCATCAGCAGCTATATTCAAAAATGGTATTACCTGCTACCTTCGCGCAATTTCCAAATTCATCATATTTTTTGATGTTTTCGCTTGCAAACAAGACATCACACCCAATAATGAGACATTCACCTCATGGCTAGATCATGTCATATATGTTCCGTTTCCGATACTACTATAAACATGCCATCGAGGTCCTTCTATGCGCTTTTTGTTTAACCGCCGACAAAATTTGTCACTTCACACGAAACGTCTTTATTTTTTTATGCAAGTTTGTTTGGAAAGGGGTCGTTGGCAATCTTCCAGACCATCAACTAAGTTGTCAGAAGTGATGAAAGTGTAAAAAGAAAGAAAATTGTTACATGTACAACATAACATTTCACAACGTTATAAAGTAACAATTGCTTAACAAAATCATTCCGAACAACGTTCATGAAGTGTCAATACACGCATTATATGTATAAATTTTAACAGAGCAAAGAAAAATAAAAAGAAACATAGACGAGACACTTCGAACAAAATAACAATGGGTCTCTTAACTACTCAGGATAAAGAAATCATTAAAAGAGCACTGCCAAAGGGTTCGAATAAAATTTTGGATGTCGCCGTAGCTAGATTATATATTGCATATCCAGATCGTAATAAATGGAAATTTACTGGCTTATCTGGTGCTTTAGTATTAGTTGATGATTTGGTAGGTAATACATTCTTCCTTAAATTGATTGACATCTATGGTCATAGAGGTATCATTTGGGATCAAGAATTATATGTTGGTTTCGAATATTATCAAGATCGTACCTTTTTCCACACTTTTGAAATCGAAGATTGTTTCGCTGGTTTCTTATTTGTAGATATTAGTGAAGCTCAACATTTCTTGAAAAGAGTACAAAAACGTGAAAAATACGGTTCAAGGAAAACTCTAATGAATAAGAATGCAATTGCAATGAAAAAGAAAGTTAATAAAGAAAGAGCTAGTAATGTTACTCATGGCCCAAGAGGTGAAACAATTATGGGTGACCAAAGGAAAAGATATAATTATAGTATTGCCGAACATATCCCTGAGACAAGGAAAAAGGCTCCACCTCCACCACCTCCATCGGTAGATATGACAGTAAAAACAGATGACGATAATGATGATTACGATAACGATAGTTACCAAAATTTCTCGGATGAATATGATAATAATAACAGCAATAATAATTACAACGACGATAACTATGATGCGGTATCATCTGGACAACAATCAGAAAATACAACAGAGGCAGAACCAGAATCAAATGTAACAGAAGAAACAAAGACGGAAACACCAACAATAAGGCATAAAGTTCCACCTTTACCTGCAGAATTTGCTCATCCAGCTGGTCAAGCACCACCATTGCCGGGACAAAGTACGCCAGTCCCACATGCAAATAACCCATTCCCAATCCCTGTTCCACAACCTTCCCAAACTACTCCTTTCCCAATTCCTCCAATGTCACAACCAAACCAATTCGCACCCCAACTTCCAAATGCTGCAAGGCCAGTACCGCAAGCTCCAGGTGGGTTCGACCAAAATACTGTACCATTACCTCCAAGACAGGTACCTCAACCACCGAAATTTGGTGCACATCCTCAACAACCACAACCTTATGGTGCTCAACCAGGTAGGGTTCCTTCATTTGGTACACAATTACCACCTAGAGGTGGGAATGCTCCTGCACCACCTCCTCCCAGAAGAGGTCCAGCTCCTCCACCTCCACCTCATAGGCACGCGGGACAACCAGCTCCAAGTGGCAATGGCATGATGATAAATAATAATAGTAATAATGTGGCCAGACCTGGTATCCAACCACCTGCTTCAAGAAGAGGTCCAGTTCCACCGCCACCTCCAAGAGGTGGTGCTAGACCTGCAATGCAACAACCAGGACAACTACCACAAAGAGCTTCAATTCCTGCACCAAGTATGTCACCTGTTAATACCAATAATAACGGGTATCCGATACCTGGTATGACACAATCGCCCGCAACAGGAACCCCACCGGTAACAACATTCAACACTGGTGCCGATGTCCCACAAGTGACCCCTCCTACAACTTTTGGTATGCCGATGCCACAGGCTCCTCAGGCACCAGCAATGACACAAGCCCCACCTGGCGCTGCAATGCCAGGTGCGCCAAGTGCGCCACCTCCTCCTCCTGCTTTCTTAGCACAGCCTCAAGCAAGTGCACCTCCTCCAGCTCCTGCAATGCCAGGTGCCCCAGGCGCACCACCGCCTCCTCCTGCGTTCTTAACACAACCTCAAGCAGGTGCACCTCCTCCAGCTCCAGCTCCACCTCCAATGGGTGGTGCTGCTCCAGCGGCTCCTGCCTTATCAGAAAATACAGGGGATGCAGGAAGAGATGCATTATTAGCATCAATTAGAGGTGCTGGTGGTATCAGTGCATTAAAGAAAGTGGATAAATCTCAATTGGACAAACCATCTGTATTATTACAAGAAGCAAGAGGTGATCCTGTTCAAACTACATCCAGTTCAGCTCCAGGTGGCCCACCAGGTGGAGGTCCAGGTGGTTCATTAGCTGATGCTTTAGCAGCAGCACTAAATAAGAGAAAGAATAAAGTGGGTGCTCATGATGATGATGACACTGCTGATGATTGGTAGGTAGAATTGGAATATAAGAATCCAAGAAAGGGTCGATGTGTATAGCAATGCATGACTACAAATAATTTATGTCATATCATATAATTTAATATTTCTTTTTTTAGACAATATATAGCATTTACCTCTTTATAATACAAAAGACGATAGTAAAAAAACTTTGTTTATGAGAACAGATTTGAAATGGTAATTAAAATAATTCTATGTAAAATTTATATAAAAATTAAAGAGATATTAAATTTTAATCCATTTATTGGGAGGATGGACCTGGGTTCATTCTTCTCTTACCGTTAACTAAAGTGACGTTAACGAATCTTCTAGTGTAAAGTAGTCTCTTGTAAGCTCTACCCTTTGGCTTCTTTGGCTTTTCAGTCTTGTCGACCTTTGGAGTTTGAGATTTAACTTTACCAGCACGAGCTAGAGAACCGTGAACTTTAGCCTGTTAAAAAAACGTGTTGCAAATATGATATAACATATCAATTAACAATTTTTGTTAGTAAAACAATCCATATATCTTAGATCATTGTATTATGGGTATATTTTAGAAGGTACGCGCATTTCTCATACTAATTTTGGAATTTTGCATAACACTTACATTAGTATAGTCCTTTAATCAATTGATATTGCTGTTTAATCCGTTAATTCTTCGATGTTCAACGTTTCCAATTCACTATATTCATTTCCCATTTATTTTCACCCTAATCTTCCATAAATTTGCCCATTATAAGTTCATTCCTAACATACCATTTTTGCTTATTTGTTTGAATATGGTGTTTTGATCAAAAAGAGCATGATAAGTGAAAAATCACACCAACATATACTACTTATATTA
>PPOO01000836.1:21741-34713 GCA_003708545.1 Maudiozyma turicensis
CTTTGATTGATGGTGTCTCTTACCATAATGATATGAGCTCCCTATAATAACTCACGATGGTAAGAAATTTGGGAGTTTCTTTGTAACGGGATTTGTTAGAAGAAAAAACAAAAATCGAATACTCTATTCTTATTGGTTCACACTGCGATGCGAAAGCAATCGAAAACAGAAAAAAATAATAATTCCACTATGAACGAGGGTTATCACATAACGGGACACCGAAAGTAGGGTGGTCTGAAGACTCTTTCAAAATGGGAACATTTCGTTTGTAACAGGTAGGTCTTCGAAGAGAAAGAAAAAAATCTCAAAGGTTATGTATGATCTCTGGAACGGCTTACCAATCTTATTGTATAGCTACGGGTGATATATAGCGACGGGTAGTAAAAAAAAAGCTTGTTGCGTTCTTTCGAAAATCATTGGAGTGAAAATAACTAGTGTAAACCAATAATCTCTTCTTCCCAAAGTGAATAGACAGAAAAAATAAAATATCTCAGTTGTTGCATCAAAAAATATTGTTTGATCTTCGGAGAAGAAATGAAGGCAGCATTAAGATAGGGACTGACTGACACAGAGAGAGCCGGAACGGAAGTATCAAATATCAAATAATCGTTTAATAGTGTTATTAACCCAATTAGGTAATAATTGAAAGGGGACCTAACAGAAAAAAGTGCATAATTCAAGGGAACAACTAATTTTTTCTTCTTCCGTCTGCTTTCTTGTTTTGCGGTTTATTCGATTCGAAGAGGAGGAGGTCTCTTTAATTAAGCGTGTTTTGTGCGATAGTTTCACTTTATTTTGAAGATCGTATATCTTTTTAATATCGGTTAATTATATTTGTAATTGGATGTACACACACATCTATATCTTTTTTGTTCCGCCTGTCTCTCTTTCTATGTTGATTATGAATTCTATCCGTTTTATTATAGACCGAAAGGTGATATGAATTCCTATTTAGGAGATAATTAGGACTGTATTTACGAACCGTGCGTAATGAGATAATAATATACGGTGTATAGTGGAGACTTTATGATCGTTAGTATGACTACCGCTTAATAGTTTGCAAAATAATCATAAATATATATATATATATAAAGGAATCAAGAAATATTCTTTAAAGTCTTTTTTAAAACATTTTATCTCTTGACTTTTGACATAGCTTTTTTATTTATTTAATTATTTTCATTTAATATCAGTAATTATTAATCCTTTCTAGGTTTATAAACAAAAACAACAACATCAAATACCCCCACACACATATATATATTTACTGCCTTTATTCTTTCAAGATGATGTGTGATCACTACCAAGATAATAACAACAATACAATTGATAATGCTAATGATAGCTATATTTCAATATATCAAATAGTAGTTAAGGCATTTAATTCCTTGTTTACTAAAACAAGTACTGATTCTTCGAAATTAGTTACAGTAGCTTCAATTACAAATAATGTAGCAACAGAAAATGATAAATTAGAATTCGAGTTTGAAAACTTTATTGTTAGTACAATAATTTGGTTTATTGCAATTTTACTATTTATTTTAGTAATTGCATTAATTATATTAGTCTTTGTTAATACAAATAAAACATTTACTTCGTATGATGATACAGACCCATTTGATTCAGATTTGGAGAAACAAGATGTAACGTCAACCAGATTATCTGTCATCGAAGAAGAAACGGAAGATGAGGAAGAAGAAGAAGAAGAACAACAACAACAACAACAAACGGCTTAAAGCAATCATTGACTATAGAATCTTATTCTTTTCTTTGACTAACTTGCCCTCCTATCGCACATAACCCTTTGCATATCCCACAAATATATCATCATTTAGAAAGTATTTATTTAAGAGAAATTTTAACTTAAATATCTTTCGTGATAACAATCAACCACTCATTACTTAATAAATTTCACCAAATAATACCATTTAAACACATTCTTTTTTGGCTTCCTATATATTTACAAAGAAAAAAAATATAGCTTAGAGATGCCGGTATGAAACTTCTTAATTTTTTAAAAACACAAGTTTCACATAATAATTAAAAGACTGCTAATAATAATAAAGTAATATATAATCAATCATTCCGAGGAAGCGGGTACTACCATCAAAATAATTATAACGGCTACCAATATTATATTACATTATTTTTTTGTTCTTTCTTCTTTCTGCTTTTCTTAGGCTGTGTCTCTCTTTCTCCGTCACAAGATATGATTTTTTAAGGGTTAGGGGGTTTCACATAATAGATGCGGCGGAACAGTAACATCCAACAACGTTACTGCTACTAATCACTATATTTACCGTAGTTATAATGTCGGTTTAAGTTTGAAGAGAAGATCTGGCTAGCTAAATATTATAACCTAGCCACACCAATATTCTATACCGAAATCGGGTATAATAAGATTAAGCATCTATCCGCTCCAAGCGGTCTTATATGAACCAGAACAAGTAACTGCTCATACCGTATCCTCTAAAGATAGTAACTATCAAGGAATACTTTACTATATAGTTCACGTTTTAAAAATTTGATTCTTCCGACAAAATAGTAAGAGAGAAATAGAAAAGAATATATTTATTTATTCATTCTCTTATAAAATTTTTCTTCCCCATTTTGCTTGTATTGCATTTTCACGATACAACGATTTTTTTTAAACACCGTCATTCATTAACTCATAAATAATTCATAAATAATTACTAATTTTAAAATAAAATATCACATTTTTTAATATACTCTTTTCACATATAATATGTCAAACTTACTAATGACCTCAATTTCTAAATGAGTAATATATTGTATTTCTTTACTCCATGCAGTAATAGAATTGAACGGTACGTATGGCTAAAAAACTAACGAAGGTTCGTGTATTGGTGTCTCACTTAAAATTTCACCGAGGCAATTGTCTCAATTAGTAAAAATTAGTAACAAAATAAGCTAAGCTGAATACCATCCATCTTAAAAAATTTTCTATTCTAGAAGGAAATTGGTTGATGCAGTAAATTCTGTGTATTGTCCGTTATTTTATTTAAGTTCAAACGTTTCTACAGGTGTTTCTGTTTTATTTCAAAATACTGAGTGCACATTTTTTTTTCACTATTTTCTTTCTGGAGTTATTATGGTTTGGGTGAAAAGAAGCTATAGCGAATAGAGGGTTGCAATTCAGCAAGAGCTTTTTGTTTTCAAATCCTCGGGGTCCTGCGTAAATGGTTCTCAAGAATATAAGGGTTTTCTTAAATTTCAGGCTGTTTCCTCTGAGAAATTTCGCCGTTTGTCAATGTATACAAACCCCGGAGAACTGCAACATGCGCTTTCTCCCCCCGTATGTAGCGATAATTCTCGCAAAATAGTTCCCAAGGAAATAAAAAGTAAATTGAAAAATCGGACGTGTCGCTGTTTAGTTTTCAAAGGGAGAGAGAGTGTAAGAGGGGGACAGTGAATCTGTTGTTACGATTAATGTTGAAACTTTTATTTATTTATACAAGTTAATACTACATATAGTGTTATAAAATATAAGTTACATTTAATTTTACTATTACAAATTCTTATTAAAGTTACAAGAAAACTAAGATAAACCAGTCACTAAAATGTCCGTTTTGATGCCAAGGTTATCAACTAACCTATTCAAAAGTAATTTAGTCTCAAAGGCTTTATTAACTCATACCAAAAAAGCATTCTTATCTACTACTACAACAAGATATGCTGCAGCATTTGATCGTTCCAAACCTCATGTCAATATTGGTACCATTGGTCATGTCGATCATGGTAAGACTACTTTAACTGCAGCAATCACCAAGACTTTAGCTAAGAATGGTGGTGCTAATTTCTTAGATTACAATGCTATTGATAAAGCTCCAGAAGAAAGAGCTAGAGGTATCACAATCTCTACTGCACATGTTGAATATGAAACTGCAAAGAGACATTATTCTCATGTCGATTGTCCTGGTCACGCAGATTATATTAAGAATATGATTACAGGTGCAGCACAAATGGATGGTGCCATTATTGTTGTTGCTGCGACTGATGGTCAAATGCCACAAACTAGAGAACATTTATTATTAGCTAGACAAGTCGGTGTTCAAAAAGTTGTTGTCTTCGTCAATAAAGTCGATACTATTGATGATCCAGAAATGCTAGAATTGGTTGAAATGGAAATGAGAGAATTATTATCTCAATATGGTTTTGATGGTGAAAATGCTCCAATTATTATGGGTTCTGCTTTATGTGCTTTAGAAGATCGTGAACCTGAAATCGGTGAAAAGGCAATCATGAAATTATTAGATGCCGTCGATGAATATATTCCAACTCCTGAAAGAGATTTAGCTAAGCCATTCTTAATGCCTGTTGAAGATATTTTCTCTATCTCTGGTAGAGGTACAGTTGTTACTGGTCGTGTCGAAAGAGGTCATTTAAAGAAGGGTGAAGAATTGGAAATCGTTGGTTTCAACAAAGTTCCATTAAAGACTACTGTTACTGGTATTGAAATGTTTAGAAAAGAATTAGATGAAGCTATGGCTGGTGATAATGCAGGTATCCTATTAAGAGGTATCAGAAGAGATCAAGTCAAGAGAGGTATGGTTATGGCTAAACCAGGTACTGTTTCTGCTCATACCAAGATTTTAGCTTCTTTCTACATTTTAACTAAGGAAGAAGGTGGTAGACATTCTGGTTTTGGTGAAAACTATAGACCACAAATGTTTATCAGAACTGCTGATGTTACAGCAGTCATGAAGTTCCCACCAGAAGTTGAGGATCATTCCAAACAAGTCATGCCAGGTGACAACGTTGAAATGGAATGTGAATTGATTCATCCAACTCCATTAGAAGTCGGCCAACGTTTCAACATCAGAGAAGGTGGTAAGACTGTTGGTACCGGTTTAGTTACTAGAATTATTGAATAGATTTTGACGTTTAATTAATCATTTTTTTTTTCCATCTAAAAAATATAAAAGAAAAAAAAAAAAGAAAAAAAAAAGAGTTCTGTAAATAGTATAAAATATATTATTACGTTAAAATTCAATTCAATTCAGCTCAACTCTAGTACTATAAATATAAATAAGAAACATAAAATTTTTGTACAAATGTAGAGATATCTTAAGATATCTACTTTTAAGTTATTCATAATTTATTAAAAAAAGTGATTTTTACATATATATATATATTTCATGAGGATTACAAGATGCAACTGTAATATTTCAGCTAAAATGAAAGTCATTTGTCAAATTATTCATTTCTTGTATTGTTGTGACCTGTCGCTGATGTTGTTGTTGCCTCACTGCCTCGCCCGCTCTAACTCTTCACCTCTGTGCTTGTACATGTTCCACTGTCAAAAAGAAATGTAAACAAAAAAAGCAAAACAGAGGAAGACAGCTGGGGGCGAAATTTCGAATCAAATTTTGTAGTTTCTGTCTCTTACTGTTTTCATCTCACTTTTTTTTCTACTTTCAGACGTCATCTGCAGTTCAGATCTCTTTGATCGAAATCACAAATTGTCAAGTTGATCTTATTGTATTTATTTATTCACGGCTAGGGGACTGACTTCCCATATTTTTTGCATTATCTCGTCCCGTTTTAACTGCTCTCAGTATATTGCTACAACTTGAGCAAACTCATAGGACTCCTATATTACAAAAATACAAACTAGATTTTGACTGTCTGTTTATAGGCCGATTTCAAATATCGTACTATTAACATTACAAAACTGTTCTATAGTCACCTTTATAGATGGAGCAAATAGTGAAACCCTTGCCGGATACACCGTCAAAGCCCATACATTATTCACAAAAGGTGCCTAGCAGGCATACTTCTCCAAAGAGAAAATCAAAAAGTGATAAAAATGTTGAGGATGTCGAAGAGGAGGAAGAATTTGAATTCTTTCATAAATTTGATAGAGAAAAGATCAAGGGTGTCATTCATTTAATTACCTCTGATTTGAAAGAAAGAGGTGCTGATGTTGAATATATTATGATCCCTTTTAGACCAGAACAAACAAATGAAAAGTTATTAAAATTCCTAAATCAGTTATTCCCAATGGGGAATGGACATCCTGTCAACAAAAAATTACAACAACGTATCATATCTAAGACCGAGGTATGGACTTTGTTTCAAGGTTTGAAATATATTTGGTGTAGATTACCAAATTCTGAAATTATTGGTTGGAAATCTTACTTAGAATTTAAATATAGAGAAGCTGATAGAAAATACCCTCAAAAAGCATTCCTTGAGATTATGCCACAATGTTTAGAATCATCAAACCATGCTTCAATCGTATACGATTTCTTTGATTTAATTGTAACATTAGCATCAAATTCAAAAGTTAATAAGATGAGCGCAAGAAAGATAAGCAAAATGTGTGCAATCTGGGCATTTAATAAACCATCTAAGGAGGATTCCATAAATCAATCATCTGCAAATAATTTAGATTTTGATTCAAATGGTAGTACTGACATCTTACCAAAATACAAAAAAATTAACAACACTTTCCAGGATGGGTTATCTGAATGGATCCCCGCATCAGACGCAATGTTCCATTTACTATTAGCATTTTTGAAAAGTTTTGTTCCTAAGGATCTTGAATCTGCAAAGTTACCAAGAGCTTTGAAAAGTATTCTTTTCAATAATGAATATCCACCAAAAGACTCAACAGCATTCACTTCCGAGACTATATTAACTATTCCACTTGTAACATTATACACAGATAAATTCTCAAGGAAACCCTGGCAACTATTGGAGAAATGTAATGAATTATTAGATTTTTCAGATTATGATGCCTTTGAAGCTCGTGAGGATTATGCATTGTTAAAATCATTATTTAAAAAGAAAAATAACGTCGAGGGAATAAGTAGGAAGATGTCACAGGAATCAAGAAGGTTAATGAAGGCGATGTCCACTAAACATTCTACATTCCAGGCAGGATGGGCACCACGTTCATGTGTTGAAAATATCAATGATTTAGAAGAAAATATTCAAGTTAAAAGAGTTGATATTGATGACTACTTTATATGGACTTGGTTATCAAGCTTATCATACGAGGAAACTTCTGAGAAGAAGAAAATATTCGGTAGATCTGTAATATTAGAATTTGAATTCGATGGTTTTAAAAAATGGGTTTGCTTCCAAGAGAGCGACATTACATTAGATTATAACAGTCAAAGCCAGTTGAAGGATAAAACTCAAGAAGCAGAAACTAGGAGTAGAAGCGCATCTCCAGCTAAATCTAAGAAAAGTAATAAATCTACATCATCTTCATCTACTAGAGAACGAAAAGAACCTGTTGCAATGCCGAAAATCAGAGACCAATCTAGAGCTTATGATAAATTCCAATATTCAAACGAGAATGCAACAAGAATGTCATCTATGCAAACTCAAAATACAGGACAATACCATACTACAATTAGTTTAGACAAATTGAACAAAAACGGGAAGGACAATAAATCTTCATTTGATAAAATTTCAAAATGGAATCAATTACATAATTTAAGAAAGAAAAGTAATAGTAGTGTTGGTGTTTCAATGTCATCAAGTGTTTATGAGGATAGAATTCCTTCAAGAGGTGACTACGTAGATAACCCAGAACCTGCATTGATAAGCGCGAATCCTTTGAGAGAGCCCTCGACAAAGAAGAATTCTGCTGGATCTAATAAGTACGAGTTACCACCAATAGAGACTGACGATTTTAAAGTAGATCTTCCAGACATTAATGCGGAAATGATTGATATTCCTGCCTCTAACAAGTCACCATATTTAGATTATCAGAGCACAGAGAGACAAAGTCCAAGACATGAGGAACAAGATCTGGAAAATAAGAGACATACTGTACAATCGAGTTCAGATACTATTGAAGAGATAAATGAAATGGTTGAAAATATGATATCTGATGAGATTACTGAAAATCCTTCTATCGAGACTGACATTAATGATCCTTTTAAAAATGTTACTAAATTTGATCAATATAAGCCTTCTGCAATGAGGGAACCTGATTTAGATAGCTCCATGGCAAGTACAGTTCAATCACTAAAGATTACATCTCCACAAGACGCTCAAGGTAGAAATGAGATGAGTTATAAACAAAATGGCAGTAATTCCACCATCAACTTGAACAGGAATCCACCTGGGAATCCAGATAATCAGTACAAAGAACAAGCTGCTGTTCGTACTCAACAATACCAGTCGCAGCCGCAGTCACAGCCACATAGCAGCAATGATGCTAGGTACAATAACGTGCAAGATAACAGTCAACCTGAACAGACTTACAAGAATAGACAAGGGCGTGGAGCAAGGCAATCTTCACCACCAATTAATAAGCCAAATAAGTATCAGGACCAACCGTACGAACCAGATCAGGGCACTTCGTATGCACAGAATAAACCTCCAATTCCTCAGCAAATGAAACCAAATGGGAATGGACGTCCACACGGTCAACCAATGCCTGCAAATGTTTCTGTTCCACATAATGATAAAAATAGAGCAGGTACTTTAATGGGTACAAATAGTTACGGTCCACCTCAGATCCCTGGCCCAAATGGATACCAAAACTATGGTGCAAGTCCGTCTGGCATGAACAATTCACCAATGAGACAAGGACGTACAGCGTCACCAATGAGACAACCACGTTCAACATCACCAATAAGACAGGGTCAACCAGCATCGCCAGTGAGACAGGGACGTGCAGTTTCACCGGTACGCAATAACATGCAACCGCCTCCACAGCAACAGCAACAATATATGGGTTCACCATCACCAAACGGATACTATCAAGGGAATATGCCAATGCCGATGCCAGGTAGATCTACATCTCCAATGCGCAACAATAATGGCATGGTGTCGCCACAACAATATCCAATGATGAAGAAACCGCAACAGGGGCAAATGGCTGTTCCACAACCACAATACCCAATGATGCCACCTGTTGTTCAATCGCCAAGTATGCAATTCAATCAACAGATGTCACCACAGCAGCGTACTCATGGGTTCAATCAACCAATGGGCATGGCTAATACTTATGGATCACCACAATTCCAACAAGGTGGTGCGATGCCAATGCCAATGCCGATGCCGATGCCGATGGGAGGGCAAAATTATGGTCCTGGTTATATGAATGCTCCTCCAAGTACGATTCCTATGCAGATGCCTCATGGGGCTGGTAATAAGTTACATGGTCATACAAATAAGAGACAAGGTAGGAAACAATTATATGATAATATCCGTAGTGGTAATTTTGGTATATAGAATGGACCGGAAAGAGTAAGAAGTTAGTATGTAATGCACCTGATGGATCGTTTTGTTAATGTTAGTAATCCTGGTGCAGTTTTGATATTTAAGTAGTTAATTTATAATAGACAATTTCAAAAGTTTTTTGTATACGAATCTATCTTTTTTCTTCCTTTTTTTTAAACGAGTACGAAATGCGCAGTTCTGTGCGTTTATCGCTTTTTAGCCAGACCAAACACCGGTGGTCGGTGTAACGAATCTATATAAAGAAGAAGGTATAAGAATGTATTGGATTTGTAGTGTTGGTTTAGAAAGTATCCAAGAGTGCGCAAATAGAATATTAGTTAGATCAATAACGAAAGGATGAATAATTCTGAATCTATTTCCAATTTGACTAAACCTCAATTATATTCATTATATGATGAAGATATTACTAATCCGAAGGAATCTAATTCCATGTATCAAATATTGAATGATACGAAGGTCAAACAAGTTAAATCACCAGTGCATAAAGTTCCATTATCGATCGGACAAATATTTGTTAATTATATATTTGGTTTATTTGTGTTAGGTATATCTGGTATTGTATATTTAGAGATCTCAAAGAATTTACATGATAATCATCAATTACATTCTAGTTTTACATCTAAACCTGTAATTGTAATTAATAAAATTATTAAATGGCTATTTCATGATGAGATTCCAGAAATCTTAAAGAATGATTGGGTAATATATTTCATTGAAGGTATCTTATTTGGATCTGTGATTCCTATCCTTGATTTAATTTTCTTACAAAAACAGAAAGTTCAAGAGATGAATAGTGATTCTTCATTATTTAGTATATTACGTATTGTTAATGCAATGTTAGGTGTTGCCTTTGGGATTCGTAAATTACAATGGTCATCATCGTTACAAGCAGCTAGTGTATGGGGTTTATTAAATATTGTAATGTGGCTATTTTTCGATGGTACCTCCTCATTATTATTTGAATCATTAATAAGTAGTATTGGTATTACAATTGGTTGTTATGGTGAATTTGATTACAATGGAAGAGATTTATCGCAATTTTTATATTTTGAAGATTTTTATTTCTTAGGATTTTTGATATTTGGGAAATTAGGTAGATATTTATTTTTTTAAAGATTTAGTCTCTATATATATGTATACGTTATTTTTTTCTTGTATAAATAAATTGATAAAATTGATATTGTTACAATTGTTATTATTGTAAATAAAATGGGGATCAGTTCATCAGGTATTAAACCTAAACGAAGTCTCGTAAGAGAAACATTTATACGATATTTATGTGATGTTGTTACATTTTCGGTGAATGATCTTTCTGTCATCTTGAATGATATGATTGAATTAGGTGAAATGCTGAATGAATCAGATAGTAAATCGATGGAATCCATAGCTGTCCAGCATAATTTAAAGGAATATTTTGATTTCTGTGGTAAATTTTTAAATTGAATGAAGATATCCTTATCAGTATTTATGTCGATTGTATAATAAAGTTCTCTGTGATAATTTGTCATATCGATAATTTGATCAATTGATACATTGTTATTGGTGTTGTCTGCAGATGGTAAAATGACTTGGAATGTCTCTGTATTAGCATAAACACAAGTGATACAAGTGGTAAAAAAATATAATAATGTGCATAGATTTAATAGTATCATTCTGGTTTGGTTGCATATCAGTCAGGGAAGTGACCAAAAAAAAAAGAAATCGACTTTTTTCAGTCGTTTCTTTGTATGCTTGTACCTTAATAAATAAAGTATATGATCAACGCGAATCGGAATAAAATGAAAAAATATATATATAAATAAAAAGTAGGTGTAAGTAAAAGCTATTACATAATCACGTATCCCTGTCCGATGACAACACTCAACAAACTAAGAAAAGACAAGAAAAGCAAACCAAATAACAATGAGTGATAGTGATATTAGTAGTACTGATCAAGAGGAAGATATATTATTTGATAGATTTATAAGCATATCAGAGAATAACGATAGTACTAGTGGTAGTAGTACCAGTAGTACTAATAATAGCGGGGATAATAATGATAATACAACAATACATCGTATTCATATAAATAATGGCAATAGACCACGACATTTGGTAACCAGAGGTAATATAGAGTTCCGACGTACATTAGGAGATATAATCAATACATTAGAGGTTGAATTAGAGAGACAAAATAATAATGAAGGAGATGTTAATAGACGTCGTGAAGAACCTCGATTTGTTCCTAGAAGATCTATATTTGCGTCAATGGTTCGACATTTACTTGTATTGGATTATTTTGTTATGATTGTGTTATTCCCATTTTCATTTTATAATATATTAAGAAGTGGATTCAGTAGTGTAACATTATCTGAGAATGATTTTATTGCGGAGATTATGATATATTTAAAATATGGTAGGGTATTAAGTGATAGTATGTTAAATAGAATTTATAATAGAACATATGATAAGAATATTCCTATATCTTTACTTGGATATAGTGATGATGCTGCGATGGGTCTATTAGGTAAATTCCATAACATTATAGTATATTATAGTTCACCTATAGGTAAGAAATTGATTAATTTTGCAAGTAATAGTAGTACCGGTACTACTACTAGTACGACGACCTTTTTAATTACAGCAGCAAGTAAACATGGCAATGTATTAGTAAGAGGATATGAGATATGGGTCAAGATCAGTGTAATAATGACATATCTATTATATGGCTTAACAGGTACGATGTATTTAGCATTATCTGGCTTCTTCTTTATCTTTTGTTTAGCGTTAACGATAATTCGTCGTTATAGAAGTGTACAGAAATTATTAGTTGCAAACATTGTATTAACAACGTCACAGGATTCGGAGCTAGATTCGGGATTAACCACAGGTACACGTACATCTGCTACTTCTAGTGATGTAACTGGAACAGCAAGCGCGACTCAACGTGAAAGATCCACATCACCAAATTATTCAACTTTTATAGATTAATAAGAGCGGGGTACATACGAAACATACATACCTGTCTGTACCCATACCTATACCTATGTACGGTAAAATAAACAAAATATAATAAACAAGATGCACATACAAACACAGAGATATATAGATATATAGATAGATACACGTACATACACCCATGCAGTTAATTTAACCTGCTCACCCCCACTTTCATTTTATTTTCATTGCCTGTTTGATAGAGATATAGTAAGTAGCGTGGTTGATACCTTTTTCAAAGCCAACAAATAAATACTCCGTGTTTATTACATCCAGACGTGGGTACGTACATAGTTACAAGAAATAGAAATATACATTTTGTCCCTTCTTGCCTGTTCGTACAAACGTATATCTACGTACGTATGTTTTAGTTGCCTTTCTAGATTGCATTCACTGTCAAATGTACGCACAGATACAAATAAATAAAGAAGTATAGATGAAAAATATTTTCTTCGTGTGCGTGCTTGCGTGCGTGCATTTCTCTGGCACAGAAGGCACCGCACCCCGCACTATTACAATAGGGGCACAGCCCGTGCAGAGACAATTCCCGCAGGCAGAGAAACATTTGGCAAGGGCCAGAGAAAAGAGGGAGAGAAAGAAAGAAAGAAAGAAAGAAGGAAAAAAAAGCAATTACCGAGGACCTCTTCACAGCCACGAGAGAAGCACGCGCAGAACTGCCACATTGTCCCATTCTGCGTTCGCTCAAAAAGAGAAATCCTGCTGTGTGCCCTGATTTCTGTGTCCCAGAAGAGGATATGTAATTGC
>PPOO01000836.1:34733-50293 GCA_003708545.1 Maudiozyma turicensis
ATATGTAATTGCAACTAACAATTAACAATTTATCCAGCTGTCGCTACTGGGTATTCACAGTCAGAGAATAGTCGACCGGTGGCTGGGTCCTCCATTTTCCCACTTGTTGTCATTTTCTACGTACGCACGTAAGAGCAAGAATTTTCCACCACACAAAAATTTGTCTTTTCGTTTCTTCTTTGCGATGAAAATAAGACAAAAACAAATTCATCTGCGTTTGTACGGGTGGATGTATAGACTGATTGGTACTATTGTCCCTCCATCCCCCACGGGGCTGTCTCTGCAGTCTGGGCAAAAATGTACGCGGGGTCACAGAGGTAATCTGTTAAACAGCCCTCAGAAGAACGTGTATCTATTCTATTATACTTGTGAATTCTATTTTATCTATCTTTCTCTATCTATCTTTTATTATATTGTGATGTTTTATAGTAAAAATAGACTGATCTCTTCCCATCCCCCCAGGGAATCAAAGAACATACATACATACTTGATAACTTTTACTCCATTGATAAGTGTAGGTATGTGAATAAAATAGTTGCTCTTTTTCTTTTTCTTTTTCTTTCCCAACTCCTCGAGATACCATATCGTTCATACATACATATATATATGAGAGTAACTTATCGTAATTGTAAAAAAAATGTCTTGTCGTATCAAAGAGTATCGACAGTGTGTGCAAATCGATCATCGAGATGTTTCATAGTACTAATCCATTCAATGAAATCAATTTATTAAATAGTAATAACAACATTAATACTAATAATAATGACGAAAAGACAAATTGGCACAATATTAATAAATTATCATCCATAGATAGCTGTTGTGATGACACTATATCATTACAATTTGTAGATAGAAGTCTCTCCTCATTAAGTACTACTACTAATACTAGTACCACTACTACTAGTACTACTACAGCTTCTGATTCCATTGATTATTTTTATAGTGATGAAAATGATATCGCTTTATTAAGAACGATCGATCCTTCGCCTGCTGAACCACCTTTATATGAACATGTTAACCCTTCAAAACATATTACTTTCCCAATATTTGAAAATTGTTCCAATTCTAGTAATGATATTTTACCTATATATACTCCTGCTATACATTCAATTACTTTGGGTTCAATAAGATTAGAATATTTAGATCCAGAGACTCATGCATCTTTATTAAAATCTAAAATTTGGTCAAATTTTATCATTGAAATTAATTCAACTCAATTAAATATGTATGCAATCGATCCATCATTATTATTATCAATTAAAAATTATAAAGATTCTGTTAATCCTTTAACTAATAAAAATTTATCAATTCAACAACCACAGACACATATTTTCACCAAATTACAAAAAGATCAAATCTTATCAAAGATTTCTCAAAATAGAGATAAATATCTAAACAGTGGTTCATTAAGAAGAACTTATACTTTACAACATTCCGAATTCGGTTTACCTTCAGATTTCATAAGAAGAAATAGATTAGCTCAAGATCAAGTTAATGTATTAAGAGTCCGTTGTGAAAATCAACAATTCTTAATTAGGTTATTAGATATCGATGAATTGATAGACTGGTCAACTAAATTAAGTCAAGGGATCGCCGTTGCATTGGATCTACAAGTTAGAGATTTACCAGATTATAGAGTATTCCCAAGAAGACGTAATAGACATCATTCAAGAAGAAATAGTCATTATAACAATAACAACATTGATGATATCGAGGAGACAGAGGTAGAAGATGATACAGATTTCACCCAATCATCAAGATCAGTATCACCAAGTCCAGATCCATCTATATTAGACCCAATTTCAAGATCTACTACTAATATTTCAAGAATATCAAGCTCAGCTTCTTCATTATCCCTTTTCCCTAATTCATCTACTTCAGCAGCTAAAAAATCTTCCAAAAATCCATTGATTAAGAAAGTTATTAGTATGTTCAATTCAAATAATAACAATAGTAACAACCCTCAACGTACAGAGAGATCAAGATCAAGTTCGATCTCTTCCACTCAGATCCAACAAAGGAATATGTCAGGCTCACGTTCCAAAAGATCTGTATCTGTAACGAATTCAATCATCGAAACAGAAAGATCCATTAATCAAAGATTAACCGCTACAACAAACGCTGTAACAGCAGCTGCAATCACTGCCGCTACTACAACCACCAGTGAACATGGTGATGATGACGATATGGATTTCTATTCAGATGAAGAAGATGAAGACTATGAAAACGGTACTGATCCATCTAACGATACAGATATCAAATGGTGCCCAGTACCAAAGGTAACAAATAGAAAGAAACATATCTCAACAAGTCTACGTTGTCTAAGAGTATTCAACGAGACACATTCATGGTATGGTAAAATCATACTGAAGGAGACACATAATCCAGCTAAATACGATACAATCAATTTACCGATATATTTCATCAACACAGCCACTATGTCGAAAGCTGGTTCGCATCACATGCGTATCAAGAATCACTGTTTACATCCATTCGTATTATCACCAAATGGATTAATTAAACATGGTTCAAAAGTATTTGACCTATGGTATGAAATGTATAATTAAGTATATATTGTATCTCTTGCATCTTTGTCCTGTAAAACAGGCATCCATTTTTATACATTTTATACTTTAAACTTATGACCTTATGAATATTTTTCGAAAATTAAAATTGTCTTTTTATTAAATTATATACAGTGGATATCTATAAATATATGTAGAATATGATTATCGATTTAGGCAATGACACAGGCTGGATCCCAGAATAGACCCTTGACGATATAGTTGTCCTTCTTTTCAGAGGAGTTGTTCTTTTGAGAAGCAGAAGTGGAAACGGTAGTTGGTTGCATTATTAATTGAATTTGTTGGTTTCGTTTTGTTTTATGTGTTTTATGATTCTTTATATTGAATATAAATTAGAAAGGTTGAATAGAAATTTGGAATATTGTCAATATCCATCCACTCCTTATATATGTTCATAATTTCAAAATATTCATATTCTTTAAATGTATCCGCTTCATCTTGTGACATAATATCCTTATATCAACCATGTATATATCCTAATCGGGTAAATACGCAGTTTACAATATTAAAACTCATACCTCAAAACTTTTTTGCGGACTCTCAAACCAGGCAAAAAAAGAAAAGTTGCAAAAATCAATACAGACTGCTACTTCATTCCTATGAGATTTCCTAATTCGGGGTAGAATTTAGCACTCTTCATTGTATCATAAAAAGAAAGGTACGGTAAATGCAACGCATATAATAATAAATATTGTCATTCGTTTGATATCAATAACATTATAATCATCAAAATCAGTCATTGCCTCATTAAAGATAGGCGAACCATTATCGGGATCAATTGCTCCAGGTAATGTATCTCTTCTAATAGCATACCAGGATGGAACTCCATTAGTTGCAAATTTCTTAAATAATAAACATATTATAACAACTAATAATGCATTTCTAATTATTCTTCGTAGTTCTCTTTGAATATATCCATGTTGGTTGCTGTAACCCGTGATTACACCTGATTCTGTGCGATAAGTATTTTTACCAAACATCAGCAAATCAATAATCTGTATCTTTAAACGGTATGTCGGTAGTTAAATTGTTGCTTTACCTATCAAAAGAGATTAGCAGTTCTGAATTGATTGATTGATCTTGCTAATTGAAATATTTTTCAATCTCAGTTTACGCGGTTCAGTTTTTCCAATCCCCATATTTTTTTTGATCTGCATAATTTTGGATTCCTACGCGTATTTCTTCAAAGTCACTCACAATCAAGATTTATCTATATCTTATGATCAATTTATGACAATATCAAGGACAGTTCATTCTCTTTACCGAGACTTCTTGAGGTTTACATCTTGTTCAGACCTATAAAAGTATAATCATAAGCAAGTAGAAGGATGGCAGTTTCGAATGACCTCAAAAATCTACCTATTCTATCGGGGGTTATCAAGGTCACAACAAAAACCAATCCAGTCACCGAATTAGTTCCATCTAGGAATGAATATTTCATTACTACTCATTGGAGAAGTTTTGGGGTTAATGCACTGCAATGGAAGTAGAGTATTTGTATTTGTGCTCTATGAATTATCTTGACAATTCAATCCTCAACTGAGGAGTCTATAACAACCATACACTACCAACGTACAGACACAGATAGCTACAGTCTTTTCAACCTTCTTTCTTTCTTTTTAAATAATTTTGTTAGCGTTTCTTTCTTTCCCGGAGTCCTTATTCATGTTATAATATTTACACACTTAGGTCGTTTCTATCATGACATGACTTAATTTGCTTGCAAAAAGAAACGTCTAAATAAAAACAATATACATCCTTCAAATAAATAGGCATCTGCGATGTATTCTAACAGTAATGTACATCATAATTCTGTTTTCCTGAAAATTTCCTGATATTTTCTTTTAAGCTTTTTGGGGCACCGAAATATTTTCATGTAATTACCTAATTAGGATATATACATGAAGTCAGAAAATTTCAAGATGAAACTTAGCTATGGTAATAAAATGTATTACTGAATATGGATAATTACATCTCTGATGGAAATTACTCCAGTTTAATATACGAAAGAAGGTTTAAACAAATTCATATATAAAGGATGTAAATTTTGACAATATTCCAAATTTCGATTCAACCTTTCTAATTTATATTCAATATAAAGAATCATCAAACACATAAAACAAAACAAAACCAACAAATTCAATTAATAATGCAACCAACTACCGTTTCCACTTCTGCTTCTCAAAAGAACAACTCCTCTGAAAAGAAGGACAACTATATCGTCAAGGGTCTATTCTGGGATCCAGCCTGTGTCATTGCTTAGATAAATATGATGCTTTCTATAGTTTAAATATTCCTTTTTACATATCCTAATAATTGACTTTTAATAAAAAAATTATTTCTTTTAATTCACATTTTATATATATATATGTATAGTTTTCGATTTGATAATTACTTATTTTCATTCTCGTATACAGGCTTACATAGTTCCCTTCTTTTGTCATCCTTCGATTTGAAATATTGAGCGATCGAAAAGAAGAGAGTAGAACTAAGTATCATAACACCGCTCCAGATTTGACCCCTATAGAACTCGCCATCAGCTATGTTGATTAATTTACCGGCTACGGGATTACCAATTAGAGTACCGAATCCAGCAAAGAAAAATGCTGTTCCTAATCTACTCCCAATTTCATTAATACTCTCAGTAACTGAACTTATAGCAGATGGTGGCAATGACACCACGGTACCACTAGAAATACCATAAAGAACAGAAAATACAATTAAACCAGCAGTGTTTTTAATCGCAATCCACACTAATGCAAGCACCCCGCTAATGAAAGATGCAACAATGATAGTATTGATTGGTCCAACTCTATCGGCATAAAAATTCGGAACCATTCTACCACTCAAACTTGCATTGATTACACTGATCATATAATAACTTAAGTTTATATTTGTACCACCAATCTTATTAGCATATGATGAAATGTAAAAAAATGGAATATAAACACCAGTGAAAGCAAGAAACAATCCAATTGTTAAAAACAAATAGGCAGGTTCTTTAAACGCAGACAACTGAAGGATTTTTCTATGGGTCTCCGAAAGTTTTCTTTGTTTCATTATCACAGCTGGTAGAAATAGGGTAACAAAACATATTAAACCAATAACCCTACATGTCCAACCGAAACCAATCTTAGGAATCAATCTTTTAATTATGATTGGGAAGATTACACCACCTACAGAACCACCAGCTGCTGCTATTGTAATTGCAATTGATCTATATTTCTCGAAATATTGGACACAAATCCCTAAACTAGGAACCCATAAAAAGCCCATACCAATACCCATACATAGACCCTGAGAAAGCATAACCTGATAGTATTTGGTCTACAGACTATTCATCATTATTCCAAAGACAATCATAAATGAACCTACCATTAACAAAATCCTAAAATAACCTCTGTCAAACAAAGGACCTGTAAGAATACCAACTAACATAAGCAGATATGCTTGAATAGACCCAATCCATGAAATGTTTGACGAAGTAGCTGTGAATAATACACCAGATTCATAATATGTTTGATAGGCACCAAAACTGTTTGTAAGACCCCAAGTACAGAAAATCAACACAAAGGAACCGAAAACCTGTAACCAAGCTAAAAGACCACCATCTGGCGCGGGATATATGACTGTAGTTATCTCCGAATCATAATCATGTAGGCTAACATGTTTCTCCACAGTTAGAATATTTTTCATCTTATCGACCTCTCGATTGTCTCTCTCTTACTCAAAAAGTACCTCTCCACCTTATTATAATATTCAAATTAAACTTTAACTTTAATAAATGTTTCAATTTTAATTAGTATTATTATCTATGCTCGGTGATCAATTATGTATTTGGGGGTATATACAACGAGGAATCAACATTGTTTGAAAACGGTGGTGCTTGCATCCAGCTATATTTATAACAATTGCCATGAATAGAACTAAGTTTCAATGACCTACTAGTATTACTTAATATTCAGAATCGATTTCTTATTAATAATTTTTTCATATCCTTACTCATTTATCCTGACGAAAAAAAAACATTTGTAATGCAAGAAAAATTTTCAATTAGTAACCCTGGATCACTGATTAAATATCTGTCACATATCTCCAGCTGTTAGGGTGATAATACTTTTATAACCTGGTGAAGTCATTTCTTTTATTTTCTGTCACCTAAGCAACTGTAGGTTATATTATGTAAGAATCCTTACAAAGCAAAAAGCGTTGTCTTAACGCTTTGTCATCAGGTTAACTAAAAATCAAGTGACTTCACCGTACAACCACTCTGACACATTTTTGTCACGTGCAAATTAGTCAGATTTAGTGTCAACAGTCGTTGAGGATTAATTTAGATATTAAATCATATCATGCAACAATAATAGCACTGCTACATTATAATTGGTAATAGTCATCACTGTATGAGGTAACATAATTCTGTATTAAGATACATTTGAGAAGTATAAAAAGACCAACCATTCGACCATAATTCAAGATGATTTCAGTTAACTTCCAATTGTGTACAACAATAGGTTAAAAACAGTTAACTAGTCCAATCCACAACAACAATAAGAAATGACCAGCCAAAGAAATATTTTATACACTCACGATATTTATATTAGAACAATTGTCCCAGAATGTTTAATTGAGTACTTCAAATTAGACTTTGATATTATCGAGATTGATAACGCCCCTGAACAATTCTGCAAGGACTTCCCTATTAGAACAGTTCCATCAGTCAAACTAAATGATGGTTCCAAAATTTTTGAACAAATTGCTGTCAATGATTACCTGGTTCGCTCCACCGGCAAGGAAGTAGAGATCAATAAATTATTAGGCTCTTCTGATGATCTTATTCGTCAAACTAATATCAAAAGTATCTCATCCTTCAGTGGCTCTGATCTTTTAAACGTGCTAGCCTCCTATGTTAAGCCATATATCGGAATGACCTCGTACGAAAAGACCAATGAAGAAAATGCTTTAAAGAAATTAGATGTCATGTACAAATTTTTGGAAGAAAAATTAACTACTGCTAAGTATCTAACCGGTAATGAGATCACTATTGCTGATCTTGTTACCGCTACCAGCTTTAAACTGGGTTTTGCTTTCATGTATGGTAAGGAATGGAGGGAAGAACATAAATTACTAGCCACTTGGTTTGATAATGTTATTCATTCTAAATATTTAGAATTTCATTTCAAAGACTTCAAATATCCTGAAGTACCAAAGACTTTGTAA
Source organism: Maudiozyma turicensis (assembly GCA_003708545.1). Classification (NCBI taxonomy): domain Eukaryota; kingdom Fungi; phylum Ascomycota; class Saccharomycetes; order Saccharomycetales; family Saccharomycetaceae; genus Maudiozyma; species Maudiozyma turicensis. Next base: position 42,539 of record PPOO01000836.1, read on the forward strand.
CTAATTTGACCTTTAAAAATCTCTATCAACTTTATAGACCTTTTATACATTTAATAAACCTTTATTTATTTAATACTGTGCGATAAATAGTTATACTAAATTTTCAGTCAAGGAATCACCAGTACATGAAATTCAAATTCCTGACAATCACCGCAGGAATGTTCTGAAAAATTTCTTCACCGAAATAGAAACATTAAGCTTAACTAAGGATCTGTTGTTAAAGAAAGTTTCAATTCTTTTAAAGTACCTAAGAGCTGAGAAACATATTGTGCCTTCAAATTTAAGATACAGCATATGGAATAACATATAATAACTCATCAAACAGTTTTTGAGAAATCCAGCAGTATAATCAGGTATGAGTTCCAAAAGATCCTTAAAAGAAATTCTTGATTCAGAATATGTTGAGAATAGTGATTCTGACGAAGAGAGACAGGAAGACGTAATGGATGAAGATGAGGACGCTAATGAAGTGGTGGATCCTTCTTTATGTATAGAATGTAAGGATATGAAAACGGAAATTCTGTGTAAAGACTGTGATGAACATTTTTGTGTTGTCTGTTTTGAGATGCTTCATAGAGGTGGGAAGCGTAAATTTCATGAATATGTGAAGGTTAAGACTAATGAAAATGGCAAAGATGATACATCCAATGAGCAAGAACAGAAGAAGATTCAAGATTCCATCAATGGAGAACAAGATGAGGACACTGGAAATGGAGAGACTTCGGAAAAACCAACACCATCTTCAATTTCTCAATCACCACAAGAAGGTGAAAATTCCATTAATGAAAAGCTGTTCGCCGTCTTAAGAACAAATGCGAAATTTATTCCAATGAGATTGACTTATGATGAAAGACATTTGTTAAGACTATTAGAAGCTGCATTACAAGTATCTGAGTACACAGATCGTGTGGATATTCTTTCCAATAGACCAAAATCAAAGAGAATTGTTGATCAATTGAAGGAAATTTGTTCTGTTTTAACCGGTTTAGTAATTGCTTCGAACCTTAAGATCGGAAAGAAGCTTCTAGAGATGAGAAATTTCTCAGACAATGCTAACTGGTTCCAGGATGTGTTTGAAATTGGTAGGAGATACAAGATTATGAATCCTGAAAGAATGAGAGATACCTACGGTAAACTTTGTTATATGGTTATGGATTCAAGACTACCTCAGATCGAAGATCATATGGAATTTCATTTATTCAAGCCTATTTTAACTGTAGAGACATTTCTGACATCAAGAGGTGAGGCAAAGATAAATCCAATGGATTTATTCCATGACCCATTGATATTTTATGCTACAAGTCATATTTCACCGGTTGGTAAGACTAGATCGTATATTAATAGATTAATCAAACAAAAAGAACAAGCAATTGAAACATTGGCCTCTAGGTACTCCAGTTCCACATACTCTAAGGATGATATACGTCAAGTACTCTATTCAATTGGTGACTACAATGCCTTCGTAAATATGAACAGAAAGCCTGTTATGAGAATGCTTGAAAGATTGGAAGTATTCCGTCAACCAGAAGTTGAAACTAAATATTCTATTGGTATTCAATATGGTAGAGATGGTGCCCGTTTAACACATGATCATAAGAGGCAGTGGCACTATGTACAACAATCCCTAACAATTTGGTCTATAATCCAAAGGGAGATGATTCGTCTGTGGTATATTGCAGATTCAGATTTATTTGATGGGTCTGCATATAGATTGGTGTCGACAGGTCATGGTCTTAATCGTATCAAGGCATGTCCTGGAATTTACAGAGAGATGCACAAAATTTTAACTGAATGTAGATCAAAGACGGAATCTTGGATTGGTTCTTCAGTGGTACATTTGGGTGATGACGCTGTTCCTAATGCGTTATTCTTCTTAGATAAATATACACAAGTTCCAAGTATTCTGATTCCATTTGATCAAACGTTATTAAAGATAAACGAACTGGTGAAAAGTGATTCCTACCTATTGGAATATGTCAATAAAGAATACGGCTCTGTTGATGATTTGAAACTAACCATTTTACAGGATGCATTCGCTCACATGTTTGATGGTTCTGGTGCCGATAATTTCTATATGAGTGGTTCCTGTATCGATGGCAGATTAACTTCTGCATGGAACCACTGTAATGAAATATCAAAAAAGAAATACTACAACATTTTCCTATTAACTGGTTTTAACGGTTTCAATGGTAGTGAAGGTTTCTAAATCTACTCAATAGTCATATATACGTATGTCATATACCGACATATCGAAGTTTTAAGAACAACTTATTTTAAGAAAGATATTCTTATTTTATGAACTTTTGATCGGTATTTTTTCTGAATACTGTATATCTTCATTGAATATATATACATAAGACCAGGTTTGATTTCCTGTTATTCTTTTAGTTGGGTTGATTATTTCGTCATAGGATCCTTTTCGTCACTATCGTAGGCGGCATCACTAACCCTTTCGTAAGAAATTTCTCTGTCATCTAAAGATAAATCACCGACTTTTCTATTCAAGTCACTCAATTTTGATGCATTCATTGTCAAGTGGTCTTCCTCATCAGTGGAATGTACATCCAATAGTTTATCCTCTTCATTTTGTTTATCCATTAGTTCTTTTGCATGAATGCTAGAAACGCTATTTCTTGGAGTTAGACCAGTTTTCGTACCACCAATTCTATGGGTTCTCTTTTCTTCTTCAGTGAGCTCCAGAATATTAGCAGTGAAGTTAACCAACGACTTAGCACTCTTACGTCTAGCCCATCTTCTACTTTCATTACCGTCAACCAACGGTGACTCTGTCAAACCAGGGGACGTGGCTGATGAAAGAGATACCGAGGATCTTGGTGTACGTGGTAATCTCGCACAAGACAAACCAACATCATTAATCAGTTTTGCGACAACGGCAGTCCAACCACATTGATGTGAAGCACCTAAACCTCTACCTGTGTCACCATCGAAGTATTCATAGAAAGAAATGTAATCCTTGAAATTCTTATCGTTCGATAAGAAATCTGCATGTTCACCGTAGTAAATAGCACGCTCACCATTTTCATCCTTAATAAACATGGATATCATTCTGTAAGCAATCTCCTCAGCAACTTCTACCAAATTCAGATATTCACCAGAACCGACTGGGCATTCAACTTTGAAGTCCGAACCGTAATACAAATAAAATCTTTGTAATGATTCGATGATTAAAAATGACGTTGGGAACCAAATAGGACCTCTCCAATTAGAATTACCACCAAACATACCAGAGTTTGATTCCCCTGGCAAATAGCTGACTTCATATTTAGAATTATGAACGTCCATAATGAATGGGTGTTTTTCGTGATATTTGGATAATGAACGAATACCATAATCAGAGAAGAATTCATTTTCGTCCAACATTCTGGTTAATATGGCTTGTAATCTTTCCTTTGTTACCAATGATAGCAACAATCTTTCACCAACACCTCTCTTTGACATAGAAGCAATATTCCTACCAAATATTTCAGGTCTATTTTCAACAAACCAATCGACCCTTTTCTTAAAGGCTGGGAATCTCTTAATTATAGCAGGTTCTAAGGTCATTGCAGCATACAGTGGAATTAGACCAACTAAGGATCTAATCGGAAGTTGTTGTTTGTTGTTCTCACCCCAGGAAATTGCATCATAGTAGAATTGGTCTTCTTCATTCCATAAGTTTTGTTTAATCAAATTGACACAACCCTTTTCATCTGCCGCAATATCGTATTCAAACGACATGGAATCACTGATCAAGATGAAATGTTCAAAGAATTTGGACGCAATGGATTCATAAACTGGATTCTCTTTAGCTAATTCTAAAGCCATATTTAGCATTTGCAAAGAAAAGAAAGCCATCCAACCTGTAGAATCAGCTTGTTCTAAAGTACCACCTGTTGGCAATGGTTCGGATCTGTTAAATATACCAATATTATCTAAACCTAAGAAACCACCTTCAAAGACATTATTGTCATTACCATCCTTACGATTGACCCACCAGGTAAAATTTAGTAACAATTTTTGGAAAACACTTTCCAAGAAAGGACGATCTTCACGACCATACATGTTTCTTTCAATTTTAAAAACACGGTATGTAGCCCAAGCATGAACTGGTGGATTGACGTCATTGAAATTCCATTCATAAGCAGGAATTTGACCATTTGGATGCATATACCATTCTCTGGTCAAAAGATCTAGTTGTTTCTTGGCAAATTCAGGATCAATTACCGCTAGAGGAATACAATGGAAAGCAGAATCCCAAGAAGCAAAGAATGGATATTCCCATTTATCTGGCATCGATAAAATATCTTCAATGTACATATGCTGCCATTTCTTGTTTCTACCATTAGCTCTATCTGGTGGCGGCTTAACCTTTGCATTTCTATCACCATTATACCATTCTGTCCAAACGAAATTATAAAATTGTTTAGTCCAAAGTAAACCTGCCATTGCTTGTCTTTGGATCATTCTTAATTCTTCACTAACAGGTAATGGATTGATTCTCCAATAGAAATTATCAGCTTCCTCTTCACGTTTGTCAAAGATGTCGTCAAACTCATCTTCATCTACAACAGCCATACCAGGAACGTGATAGATCTTGTTCTTGAAATCATTGGTGAATTTATATCTAACAGTTACATATTCACCTGGTGGAATATTCTTGAAGTGGTAACATGCACCAGCTTTTGTACCTTTCTTTTCTGGGTTAATTGCTTTTGTGTCACCATTGATTAAATATTCTTCAAATGCATCTTTGGTATATTTTGAAGGATTTTCTTTTTCGTTGAATAATTTCACTAAATTACTTTCATTTTCAGTGAACATAAGTTCTGGATCGATATCATCTACTTCTTCTGCAGTGTCTTGATCGCCGAATCCACCTGGGGAAGGTTGGAATACAATATGAGTATCACCGAATTTTGGATGGTTCACTTTAATTAAATTAGATTCTTTAGAGTCTTGTTCCAAATGCGGTTTAATGCATTTATTAGTACTTTCAAATGCCCAAGTATTTCTAAAGAAAATCTGTGGCATAATATACAATTCACCAGAATCCTTAGTAGATCTATTATGCACAGTGACTCTAAAATTTAAATCATCCGGATTTGAATCATCTTTAGCCATTTCAAAGAAAACGTCATAGTATGGACTATCGCCTGTCTTTGAATCCTTGAACAAACCATCGACATCATAAATTTCATATTCAAGATCCTCGTAGCCCCTCTTACCGTTTTCTTCTACTAATTCTTCATATGGGAAAGCTTTCTTGAAAGGATATTTATATAATGCCTTCATATAACTATGTGAAGGTAAATTATCTAAATAATAATATAGTTCTTTAACATCTTCACCATGATTCCCCTGAGGACCAGTCAAACCAAACATTCTTTCCTTTAAACGAATATCTTTACCATTCCATAAAGCAACATTCATACAAATCAATTGTTTATTATCCGAGACACCGAAGATACCATCTTCACCCCATCTAAATACTCTTGAATTAGCATGTTCGAATGGGAAATTAGTCCAAGCGTCACCATTGAACGAATAATCTTCTCTAACGGTAGCCCATGCTCTTTCACTTAAATAAGGACCCCATCTATACCAAAATTTTTCATGATTTTTATTTTCATGTAATCTTTTCTCCTCGACGGTTGAATCAATTAATTGAGCATTCATCCTAGAGAAACTTACTTATATATACTATCCTTGAAACAAAAGAAATATAATTTTCACAGAAAGAAAAAAATATAGTAACAAATTAATTTATTGTCTTTTATGGAAGAATATATCTTTCTTATATAAGTGGAAAGTTATCACCTCCTGATATCTGTCTCGATATTGTCCATAGAAAAACAATTGTTTTTAAGGGATGCCCTGTAGTGCAGATACACTTCATCAAATTCTAGAACCCCGCGAAAACTCAGGGACTCTCATAAAAAAGAAAATGCATATTATTATTATTACTTAACTATTACTATTAATCGATAATATTATGAAATAAGGGGCGGGCCGCGGTATCCCAAAATGGCGGGGTCATTTTTTGATGGGAACCCGTGAATGTGTTTTTGGTGAGTTTCGGGTGACAATTGGTTCGTGAATGGATATGTCAGTATGAGATGTCACAATGGACGAATATGGTATAAGTGATTATTCTATATTATGGTTATTAATTATATATACGACAAGAATGAGGTGTGTCGTGGATATTTATTCTTTTAGGAACACAACTAATTAGATGAATGGTGACTTTAATGTAGCATGTGTGCATATATTGGATAATTCTCGTCACCATTTCATATATGATTTACAATATTAAGACAGTTGTTGAGATGTAATTGATTATGCATTATAAAATGTCAATTGGGGGCACCATTATTAGGTAAATCTAAATATATGTAACTCTGTGTAACTGATAATGTGATATACACCTTCTTAGTTCTTAATACATGTTTCAATTTTTACATGTCGTCGCCTAACGATGGAACAACGTACAAAAAACCGAATGAGAGTAATAGAATATGCTTATTACATATACGAAATAAAGGAGATAACTGGAGTAAAAGAATGAAATAGATAGAAATGCGTATGACTGTTTTGTTATTATTATTATTTATTTTGTTTGCATAGTTGAATTTTTTTGGGAAAAAAAAAAGAGAAAAAAAAAAAAAAGAAATACATAGTTAGACAAATATTTGTCATTGATAAAAGCTGGACATTAAAAAATCATGAATGAATATAGAAAATATAATTTAGTATATATAGATATTGGATTTGTTTCTTTAATTAACTTAAAAAGAGGACAACCATAATCTATAGTTTTGTTGAGCGACATTGGCATAAGAATCTATTATATTTTCATATGATCCCTTTGAACTTAATAAAGTAGTTCCAGATGTATGTTCATTCTTGTTATCTACTATGCCATTATTTGGGTTCTTATCAAATTCACTATTTAATTTTTGTTTTGTTGAATTTATTGTTATAATATTTGGAATATTTTGATATTTTGTCTCTGTTGTATCTAAATCCATTACAAAATCATCATGAAACGAATTATTTGAACTTAATAATGCAGGAGGATTATTAATCATATCCATTGGATGATTATTAGCGAATGAAATTGAAAACATATCACTATCATCTATTATATTATGATTGTTATTATTATGATTATTAGATATCGTTGTATCTTTAATTAATGACATTCTGCTGTATAATTTTAATGTGTGTAATGCAATGTGTTTCTGAACGAAGGAATATAAATTGAATATAAAAATGAATGGATCAATATAAAGGATATTGATATGAGGGGGAAAATGAATGAATAAAAAATTGATTTGAATGTAGTATTATTATATTAATATAATACTCTTTATGATAATATTATCTGTTTAATAAGGAGTAAGTTTATTATTGGCGCTAATATAGAAACAAAAAACTTTGTCAAGAAACATTAAAAAAAAATATGATCTTTATAAAGAATTAAATAAAGAAATATTTCATTTATATATAATTAGATAAATTTAATAAACCGGGTGTTGTTACTAGTTGCAAAAACAATTGTGACCCATAAGTTAAACTCCTCAACAGCAAATATGTTTGTTGTTGTTGTCTTAAAATGATTTCCCCGATAAACAAAAGATAAATATGTGACGGAATGTTGATAACAAGTGATATTATTATCAAGAAGAAAGAAGATCACAACCTGAATGAAAGTCAAAGGATTTCCATACATGTGGTTAATATCCTAAATTG
>PPOO01000836.1:64734-77566 GCA_003708545.1 Maudiozyma turicensis
TGTTTTAGGAATGGTAATGGATAAGCCGCATGTTCACGAGTATACCCACGAGTATCCCAATCTTCGGAAACTAAAAGGTCCTCTAATGAATGTGGTGCATTTTTCAATACCATACCCTTTGGATCCCCTTTAACAAAATCATCAATTTCACCTCTAATCGATATCATTGCATCAACAAATCTATTTAATTCGTTCAAATCTTCGGATTCTGTCGGTTCAACCATCAAGGTACCTGGAACTGGGAACGCTAAAGTTGGTGCATGGAAACCATAATCTTGTAATCTCTTCGCAATATCAATTGCTTCAACGTGTTGTTCCTTAAACTCTCTTAGATCAATAATGAATTCGTGTGCACAATGGTCAGATATTTTATCTTCTTCACTGATAAATAATATTTTGTAATGATCCTTTAAACGTTGTACTAAATAATTTGCGTTCAATATAGCAATTGAACTTACGAATGGAACACCTTGATTACCCAACATTTTAATAAATGCAAATGAGATTGGTAACACTAAAGAATTCCCGAATGCAGAAGAGCAGACAGCATCGATGGATTTGTCACTTGCACTATCGATTTTGGTAATATCATGACCTGGTAAGAATGGTTGTAAATGGGATTTGACACCAATTGCACCGACACCTGGACCACCACCACCATGAGGAATTGCAAATGTCTTATGAAGATTCAAGTGACAAACGTCAGCACCTAAGAATCCAGGAGAAGTTAAACCTAATTGAGCATTCATGTTAGCACCATCCAAATAAACTTGACCACCATTCTCATGGACAATATCAATAGCGTCCTTGATACCTGGTTCGTATAGACCATAAGTTGATGGATATGTAATCATTACTGCGGCTAAGGAATCATTGTATTGTTCAGCTTTAGCCTTTAAATCGGCTAAATCTAGGGACCCATTCTTTAAACAAGCAATTGGGACAACTTTCAAACCACACATAGCTGCTGAAGCTGGATTAGTACCGTGAGCAGAGACTGGAATTAAACAAATATTTCTATGAGTTTGTCCTTGATCCTTTAAATATGAAGTTAATACACGTAGACCGGAGAATTCACCTTGGGCACCTGCATTTGGTTGTAAAGAAATATCATCAAAACCAGTAATTTCACATAAATCATGCTCTAAAGAATTGATTAATTCGTAATAACCGTTAACTTGAGATCTTGGTTGGAATGGATGAATATTAGCAAATTGGGGCCAAGTAATTGGAATCATTTCAGTAGTTGCATTTAATTTCATTGTACATGAACCTAATGGAATCATTGAATTTGCCAGCGATAAATCTCTCATTTGTAAACGAGTCATATATCTTAACATAGCAGTTTCATTGTGGTAAGTATTGAAAACGTCTTGGTTTAAATAGTTATCAGTACGTTTTAATTCCGTTGGAAATTCAATGAATTGAGAAGTTTCTGATTTCAAATCGACATCCGAGTCCTTAGCAAATAATTTGATTAGGTTCTCTAAATTTTCTTGAGTAACAGTTTCATCCACGGATAAAGATACAGTATTGTTATCTACTTTGTATAAATTGGTATTGTAAGTTTTCAATGCTTTATCCAATATTTCATTGGTGTTCAAGTTATCTGGTAATTTAATTGTCAAAGTATCAAACCAATTTTCATTCAAAATTTTAAAGTCTGATGCCTCAGAATTAATGAATTTTGCTAGAATCGAAGTCATTGCATAAATTCTTTCCGAGATATTTCTTAGACCCTGTGGACCATGATACACAACAAACATGGCAGCGATATTTGCTAACAATGCTTGAGCGGTACAAATATTAGAAGTTGCTTTATCACGTTTAATATGTTGTTCTCTAGTTTGTAAAGCTAATCTATATGCTTGTTTACCTAATCTATCCTTAGTGACACCTACGATTCTACCTGGGATTCTTCTACTTAATTTAGTTGTGACAGAGAAGAACGCAGCATGTGGACCACCAAAGCCCATTGGAACCCCAAATCTTTGGGAGGAACCTAAGACGATATCTGCGTTGAATTGAGAAGGAGGATTCAATAATGTTAAAGCCATTAAATCTGATGCAACAGAGACTAAACCTTTCTTATCATGTATTAATTGAGAGAGTTGTTTTAAGTTATCTAAGGAGTTAATTGACCCGTCGGTAGCTGGGTATTGAATCAATATACCGGAAACATTGTCCTCAGCAAGTTGTTCTTTAATTCCAGTTAAATTATTTGTATCGACTTCTTTTATTTCAATATTCATTGGTATAGCTCTTGTCTTCAATACAGATTTAGTTTGTTTATGAACCTTTGAATCGATTAAATATACTTTTTTTTTACCTTTTAATTGATGAAAGGATAATAACATGGCTTCACCAGCTGCGGTCCCTTCATCTAATAAAGATGCATTAGCAATTGGTAAACCTGTCAATTCGGTGATAATAGTTTGGAAATTCAATAGGGATTCCAATCTACCTTGGGAGATTTCTGGTTGATACGGAGTATAAGAAGTATACCATTGTGGATTCTCTAATAAATTTCTTTGTATCACAGGGGGTAAAATCGTACCATAATAACCTTTCCCAATTAAATTTTTAACTTTAAAATTATTTAAGTTAGCAATCTTATTCAATTCTTTTAACATTTCTTGTTCCGTATAACCTAGATCTGGAGCATTTAATTTCAGTGGTTTCATTTGAAGGACATTCTTTGGGATGACATTAGAGATAAAAGTTGATAAATCATCATATTTCAAAGTGGACAACATTCTTTGGATATCTGTTGGAGATGGACCGATATGTCTCTTTAAGAAACCATCTAACTCTCTTGAAAGATCTTTTTTGTTACCATTATAATTTGTCTTTAAATTTTTAATTGTTATATCCGCTACAGTTTGATTTACAATTACATTAACATGAAAGGATCTTTGTTGCAATGTTTTAATTGAAGATACCCATTTTAGTGGAATACCAGTTCTAGCAATCATACCCATGGTTACCAGTCTGAAATTGGATATAGTTTGATATTAATGGGATAGAAACAAAAGTGGATGGTTCTTTAAATATCTATATTTATAAAAAAAGAAAAGAGCTGGGGCTTTTTTAAACTTTCCTTGAATCAACCGAATTTTTAAGGGTACCCTTGTTCGAGCCTCGATGTAATCAAAGAAAAAAAAGGATTGTGTAAATCACAAAAAAGATAAAACAAATGGAGGTTGAAGATCAATTTATAAAATGATTAACAGTTCAACGTTAATAACTCTCTTGGTATATATGTATGGATTCTGATAGTAGAAGAGCAAGTGCTATATCAGAAGGTATTAAGAAAGTGATAATTAAACAAACAACAGGGCTCGTTTTCATACTTATATGTATATATATATATATGTATAGTCATCACATCATAGAGATAATATGGAGACATAGCATGATTATAATATATAGATAAACAGGTAGAGTCAAGAAAGTGTATAATGTCGCAACGACTAGATAAACTGAAATAGATAGATAACAAAGATCATCGATTATCTTTATCCTGGAATAGACTCTCTTTCCCTCCAAAATGACACAATAGTAACAGCCTATCAGGAAACATCATCTATTTGTTCTACGTACGTACGTATATTACTGTTCGTATGATAATAACAAGATCATGGAAGAACGGAGATATTTTCAGCTTTCCCTGTGCAATGTACAGATAGATGCAGCGTGTATTAGGCATGAGGGAAGTGTGGCACTCGCTCGCTCCAGTGAAAGCAAAAACAAAAAAAGAGTGATGATCCCTTCTGGACAGAGAACAGAGTCAGAAATTAGACAGGCAGACAGACAGGCGACTTCGCACTGGGCGGGGATGAAATTCCCTTCCCCCCTCAGCTTATCTCTCTCAATTCAATTCTGACTTCTTTCTCACATACACTGACAGAGAGATAGCAACAGATAGAGAAAGATAACAGGAGAGATAAGTGTCACATATTCATATACATATATATAAAGAGAGAATATGTGTCATTGTTATGGGATATTTATAAGAATGGACTGTATAGATATTTATATCTATACGTCTTTTATATAGAAGTATGCCCTGACATACTTGTGAAAAGTTTGATATAATTTGTGTTGAGAGATCAGTAAACCATATATGTGCCAAATGACCATGAGGTATAGTCTTCTATAATGTTTTTCATAAAATATAGTGTGCGGACAAATGAATATAAACTTTTGTTAACTTGAAAGTAGAGCCAATGTATATTTGTAGTAATTTTAGGATCCCAAGAACAGTCATATAATATTTGAGAAAATTTTGATAGAAATCTTCTTTTCTAACTAGTTGATCATTGTATTCGGTGTTTTTTGAGTCATTGTTTATTAGTTATATTATACAATTATTATACGGTAATTTCTTCGTAATAAGTTTTGAAGAGAATTAATTTATTTACAAGTTTTTTTTTGCAAACGCCTGTCTTTATATATTACAGATTTATAATGTTTGCTTTTTATTTACATTCACGGGCATCATAACTCAATGCCGTCATACAAGCCTATCCATTTATAATTGTTGTGTCGGATATTCTTTTATTTATTTTGCCCACATAGATTTCTCGTACTATACATTCTTAGAATGTTACGCTCAGTAAATTTTTACAATTATTATAGGTATAAATAATAAATGTGAAAGCTAAGAATGTATTTAATAAGTGGGGCTTCTGGGGATATCTCGAATTCTTAGTAATGGACGACCTCTTGTAGAGTAAAAAATATTATCATTTTATTTTTTTGTTTACTTAATAAGTTAAACTCAGACCATCATTTTCAGTTACCAAATGTAAAAAATTATAATATCTCTAAAATATTAACATCAAATCTTTGTTTTGTAAACTTTATTAATAATTCATCAGTACTCCATTCACAACATTATAAATCTTAAAACGCTATTATTTAATTATCTTTATTCCTTTTAGTACAATTTACAGTGTTACATAACTGTCCTATCGAATATCACTTTATACGCCATACAAATCCGTCTTAGTTATCGCTTCAATTCCCAATTATGTCCGAGTTTCAATAATTTTTCGCCAACTTTACAGACGGAGACGGGAACTATATAACCTAATACAAGAATAACATACATATATGTATGCATAGATTCAATAATAACATATTTTCAATCTTAGATAGTCTAGTATAACTTATCTTTTTATACAAAATCAGTTATTTGTGTTGAGGAATCATATTTTAATCGAACTACCCTACCAATATCAATTCAAAGTTCTCATTTTATTCCAAAAATTATACTGTAAATATATACAACACCTATCTTCAAATAACTACAAAGCACAATTAGTATTTTTTAGAAGAAAACAATAATGGCTCGTCAGAATTTCATTGGGATGGTTATCTCCCAAGGTAAGATGCAAAAGACAGTAAAAGTAAGAGTGGAGACTAAAATTTTCAATAAGAGAATCAATAAAGAATTAATTCATAGAAAGGATTATTTAGTCCATGATGAAGCTGATATATCCCGTGAAGGTGATTTGGTTAGAATAGAAACCACTAGACCCTTATCTAGACGTAAGTTTTTCGCAATCGCTGAAATTTTAAAGAATAAAGGTCAAAAATTTGCTAAATTCGAGAAAGAAGCTAAAATTAACGTTGCAATCGAAGAAGCTAAAAAGTCTGAAATTTTCCTAGAAAGAAGAAAACAATTAGAGAATGAAAATTTCTCTTTATTAGAAGATATTAGAAGAATTCAAGATTGTTTAAATAAATCAGGTTCAGAAGAAGAATTAAAAGAAATTAAACAGAAATATGGTATCACTGATTTTACACAGAATACAATTAAAGATTTATTAAAATTGGATGTCACATCCATTCAATCTGATTTAATCAAGGAAAGAGATGCTATCGATTCCATACAGATCAAATTAAATGAATATGTTCAAGATGATATCTTGGCAAATCAATTCTTGACAGATAAAGGAGTCGCTGAACCCGAATCACTAAAGAAAAATATTAAAAAGAATATTCTAAGGAAGTATCTACTTCAAGATCAAAATCAACAACAACAGCAATTATAAAAGGAGGGACAAAAAGCACACACAAAACAGGTATAATTCCAGTTAGAACGATATATCTGTAAGGGTATTCTGAATAAATATAAACATATCAATGCACATACATTAACACACTTGTATATAAATTCAAACAGTACATGTATGGCCTCATTCATATATAATTACATAAATATAATAATATTATTTGTCATGATTCATATTTTAATTTGATTTAATTAGGTTTCTCTCTTTGTAGTGAGGTCCATACTGACTACATGAGAAAGGAGCTCTTCGCTTTTTTTCAATGGTCTTTAAAAAATGCATTAAAATTAATAAGCTAAAGTAAGACAGGTACTTACAATATGAACCATTTTACAGCAACTTTAGTTACATTTAAGGAAAAGTGTTTAATCCAATACATGAATAAAAATATAAATTTACTGATATACTTCTAAAACATAAAACGAAAGACCCTGTCATTCTCTATGCTGTTTTGGAATACCCTCCGGAAGAGCTCCAATAAAAACTATACATGCTGGGTATGTCTAGAACAAGAAGAGATAAAAGACAAAGAAACTAAATTTAATTGGATTAAACATGGTTGTGGTTGTAACTTACAAATTCATAAGATATGCTATTTGAAATACCTAAACAATTTAATGGAAGGTACATACGTCGAAGAAATCCAGTTTAATAGATTATCAGAAGGTCCAAAGTTATTTATCTATGATGTACGTGAGATACAATTGTTTAATTTAATCGACAAAAATAAGAGGAGACCCAAGGACATGAATCGTTTTATTAAGATGATTCCGGAATCAATACGAAATATTGTCAGCTTTTATCTTCATGTAGTAAAGATGCCATTCATAGTCTTTAATTCACAGCCACTCGAAGCTATATTTACTGACAGGTTCCAAAGAGGTGCTCAAGACTTTCCCAACATTCCAGAGGAGAAATGTCCGCAATGTAAAAAGGAATTTTTTCCTGGACCTACAAATTTCATCAAAGGTTCATCAAAAATCTTGTCAATCTATTTCAAAATTGAAAAACTGATTGAGCAGTTAGTTCCAATAGGATTAGGTGTAGCGTTATTAAGTAACCCACCGAAATTATTATTAAAATTAGGTTTATATCAGTTGAGAACGTTGTTCCCAGAATCAATACTTCGAACAGTACTAAATATGTCATCAACAAAAGCTCTGGATGTATACAGTGAAACTTTCAATGGTATTCACAGCATTACCAAATTTAATAAATTCATCGTTATGGGGTTACCATATTATCTTTTAACTCTGGTGAAGAATCATAATTCATTATTTGACATCTCCGCATTTATCATAGATGATTTTGAATTCATGTATCCATTCTTATTCATGTTACATCTAAGATCATACGAAGATGCGCCTTTACATACAATAAAGTTGACTAACAATTGTATCCTTCTTACAAAATTGGCATTATACATTTATAGGGGCATATTTAAACGCTTGTACCAGAGAGATTACTATAAAAAATGGTTAAAGGAAAACAATGTTACTCCAGGTTCAAATTTGAAAGACCGTACCCAAGAATTTAAGGATCGCAACCAAAATCAAGTCGGAATAACTTCAAGATTATTATTTAAGTATTATTGTAGCATAACCTCATATGCTGATGAAATAGTGAGAGCAGTCTTTATTTGGCCAGCATTTTCGAAATTATTTTCAGATAATGTTCTCGAGAAACTTATACCATTTTTTAATTTTTTACCATCGAATTGGTTCAAATATACATCACCAGATGAGGTTAAAATGTGTATGAATTTTACCAGTTATGGTATTATGGGATTCGTTTATTTTGTATCTAATGCATGGTTATCAAAGCAGCGTATTATTGAAATCAGTAAAATAAACAAGATAGTAGATAGAGTCATTGCCGATGAAGATGACGACGATGACGTCTCAATATGAACTCTAAATTAAGTTACAAAGTATATATAACAATCACAATAATAATAAATTATTTATATCTATTTTATTTTGTTTTAGAATTTATAATAATATGTATTTTAATTTTATATACAACCCTATATGAGTGATGTACGTGACATGACTTCGTTTATAAATGAAGGAAAAATAATAGCTAAATAGAAAAATTTATTTATTTCTTTTAATCAACTTCTTCCATTTCGGTATCAGCTGGGACTTCTTCAACGTTAGCTTCAGCAGCTGGGGCGGCTTCTTCGGTCTTTTCTTCTTCTTCATCGATGTTTAGACCTAGGGAGATCAATCTGTTAATTCTAGAAGCGAAAGAAGTTGGTTCTTCTAAAGTGAAACCAGAAGTTAATAAAGCAGTTTCGTATAATAAGTTAGTCAAATCCTTAACAGTCTTATCTTGTGCACCACCATCATCAACTCTTTTCTTTAATTCCTTGATAATTGGAGAAGCTGGAGAGATTTCGAAAGTCTTCTTGGAAGACATGTAAGAGGACATGGAAGAATCTCTTAGAGCTTGGGCCTTCATGATTCTTTCCATGTTAGCGGACCAACCGAATTGACCAGTTCTGATAGCAGCTGGAGCATCGACTAATTTGTAGGAAACAACAACCTTTTCAACTTGTTCACCTAAGATATCCTTTAGAGCCTTGGTTAATGGTTCGTATTCCTTAATTTCCTTTTCTCTTTGAGCCTTTTCTTCATCAGTTTCTTCTAATTCGAAATCCTTAGTAATATCAACTAAAGTCTTACCATCGAATTCCTTCATTTGAGTGAAAGCGTATTCATCAATTGGGTCAACTAAGTATAGAACTTCAAAGTCCTTAGCCTTTAGAGCATCTAAGAATGGAGACTTTTCAACAGCCTTTAGAGATTCACCAGTAATGTAGTAAATGTTCTTTTGGTGTTCTGGCATTCTGGTAACGTAATCAGTTAAAGAGGTCATTTCTTCACCAGACTTGGTAGAGTTATATCTCAACAATTTAGCTAAAGCTGGTCTGTTTTGAGTATCTTCGTGAATACCTAACTTAATGTTCTTAGCGAAAGCACTGTAGAATTTGTCGAATTGTTCAGCATCTTCAGCAATTTCATTGAAGGCTTCAATTAACTTCTTGACAATGTTCTTTCTGATGACCTTCATGATCTTGTTTTGTTGTAACATTTCTCTGGATAAGTTTAATGGTAAATCTTCAGAATCAACAACACCTCTAACAAAGGATAACCATTCTGGGATTAAATCTTCAGCTTCATCAGTAATGAAAACACGACGAACGTACAACTTAATGTTGTGCTTCTTCTTCTTGTTTTCGAATAGATCCATTGGAGCTCTCTTTGGAACGAAAAGAATAGCTCTGAATTCTAATTGACCTTCAACGGAGAAATGCTTAACGTAAAGAGGATCTTCCCAATCGTTGGAGATAGACTTGTAGAAAGCATTGTATTCTTCCTTAGTGATATCAGTTGGGTTTCTAGTCCATAAAGGCTTAGTCTTGTTTAATTCTTCTAATTCTTTAACTTCTTCCTTAACGGTCTTCTTTTCCTTCTTTTCTTCACCTTCTTCATCAACTTCTTCTAATTTTGGTTTCTTATCATCTTCATCCTTCTTTTCTTCTTCTTCAGTTTCTGGGACTTCCTTTTCAACTTCCTTAGTAACTAATAATTGAATTGGGTAAGAAACGAATTCAGAGTGTCTCTTAACGACTTCCCTAATTCTTTTTTCTTCTAGATATTCTAATTGATCATCCTTTAAGAATAATCTTAAGACGGTACCTCTACCGATCTTTTCATTGGATTCGTCTAAAGTAACAGTGAAAGAACCACCAGCGTTAGATTCCCAAATGTATTGTTCATCGTCATTGTTCTTAGAGATAACTTGAACCTTATCAGCAACTAAGAAAAGAGAGTAGAAACCAACACCGAATTGACCAATCATAGAAACATCAGCACCTGCAGATAAAGCTTCCATGAAAGCTTTGGTACCAGATTTAGCTATGGTACCTAAATTGTTAATCAAATCAGCTTTAGTCATACCGATACCAGAATCTCTAATTTCTAAAACTTTTTCTTCTGGTATTGGAGTTAATCTGATGAATAATTCAGGTTCAGATTCTAATTCCTTTGGATTAGATAATGCTTGGTATCTAATTTTATCTAAGGCATCGGAAGCATTAGAGATCAATTCTCTTAAGAAAATTTCTTTGTTGGAATAAACTGTGTTGATGATCAAACTCATCAATTGAGTGATCTCAGCTTGAAATTCAAAAGTTTCAGAGGACATCTTTATATTATTATAATTGGCAAAGAAGAATAAATAAAGTTTACCACAAATGTAGTTTGATTTAATTTGCTGTTAAAAAGTAAAAGATGAAAAGTAATACAAAACAATTGAAATATAATTAAAAGTTAACAGGACAAAAGATAATTTAACTGGCGGCTCTTTCCAAGTGAAAGTAATTGCTTATATATAAATTGTGAACTTGCCACCGAAGGCGACGGTCGCCCCTTCGAATTCCCTCCTTGTTATGGTATTGTCTCCATAGACAGTTGTGGTTGAACCAAAGAGAGAGAGCGAGACAGAGAAAGAGACCACTTTGGGTTTCTCTCTCTTTGCGCTCTGACGAAAAACAAAAGAAAATTTTTTTGTTCCACAACGTTCTAGAAAAAAATTACAGAGTTGATGTCTAAGAAACGCCCGCAGCGTCATTTTTTCTGCCGGTTCTGTCAGTATTCTCTTTCTTTCTTCAATAAAGGAAGATATCTATTTTGGATCATTTTCACAATTTGATAGAGAGGGTCTTCTATAAAGTTCTATATACTTCTATAAAAAATGAGTGGTTAGCTCTGATGTGAAACTGATGTATTATCGTAAATAATATGGATGATCGATGTACATGACATTTAACAATCGGAGTTGGGAAATAGGTCAGCCTTGCTCAGTCGCCCAGGTTTAATTCCATAAGCTTCGATTCAGGTGCAATATCGTTGATTGTCTTGATTACTTGATCTATTTGTTCACAAACAAGATAATCGTTATCCTTCTGTTTTACATACTCTAATAAAGTAATGATTCTTCCAATGCTATATTTCTCAGGCAAAAAACTGGAATCAAAATTGTAAAATAGATCGTATACTAATCTTACAGCACTTCTTCTCATTAAAAATGTGTCATCCTTAACAGGACCTGTTTTAGTACTATCCAGCGTTGTTTGTTCTAATTGAAGAATACCAAACACACAATCTAACATTTCTGTGATTCTTGACGATATACCCTTTGCGTTAACTTGTAACGATACACCAAGGATAGACATCGCAGACATACGTAACCTATTATCGATTTTACTATGCTTTTGAATCTTTTCAAGACATATATCAATAATCATATTGGCATATTCACCTTGAAATAATTCATTTTCAATTTGAATGTAGTTTATGAATACCTCACCAACTTTCAATATATCATCCATTTTATTCTTTTGTGTAATATCACGATAGAAATCTACCAACGTCACTAAAGTAGTATCTGGTTTATATTGGCATAATGAGGATAGTCCTTTAATAACGTTCAAATAAATGAAGGGATCTGGATTCTTCAAATATTGTAGATGTAATTTGATTACTCTATCTGTTGCAATAATGGTAGATCCACTCTCCACAAATTGACGCAATTCCATTAGACCATGAACCTTAATTGGGACTAATGGATCCGAAACATTTCTCAAAGCTTTATCTAACCTCTCATGTTCATCATTATCATTATCTATAAATGCCGGATCATTCTTTGAATCTGTTTCAATCTTTTGTAGCACCAAGTTTAAGGATGTTACAGTAGTTATTGCCGCCGTCGTCTTCGTCTTTTGTAATTTATAACTTATTTGTAATAACAGTGGTTTATTTTGATGAAGCACACCAGATGCTGTTTGATCGACAATCATACTAAATAATTCAAGGATAAAATCTAATGGATTCATATTTGCATTTGCTACTTCGCTGGATTTATCATCCTCATCATCACTGTCATCTTCATCATCACTATCCTTGTCAGAATCTTCAGATATAATATTCTTTCTTTCGCTAAGATACATATCTAATAAATCGTCGATTACTTCTAAAATATCCTTCACACTTCTTACTAAGCCAGTTTTGAAATTGTCATTCATCTTCTCAAGTAATTTTAAGTCTGATATTATACGTAAATTCCTATTCTGCGCTTCCTCACTTGCACTAATTAACGACCGCTTCGCATCTCCCGATTCACTCTCATCAATTGTTTGTTTCACCCACCTTTTCAACGCTCCAATGAATAAATCCTTAATGTATTCCTCATTATCCAACAGTTTTAAAAATTCCATAAACAAATCAATTGAAATATCCATATCTTGAAACAGAATTGACATCTTATTCATTTTGTCACCAGATATAGAAGCTGAACTATTTGTAAGATTAAATAATTCACTACCCGTGTTTTTATCAACTACATTGATATAGGGTAACTGAGATTCTAAATCAATCTTATATTCCCAACCTTCATGACCTGATGTCAATAAATTACAGGATAAATAATCTAAAATCTCATAATCGTGCAAGATAAAAAGCAGTGACTTCATTAAAGATAAAATGACTTCATAATATGGCCCAATATTATCCTTTCTAACATTATTAGCCACCAGTGGATCAATCTTTTGATTCTTCTTCAGAAACAATGCATATGTCCATAATGTAATGAAGAAAATCTTTTTGTTTACAAAGGAAACCAAATCATGAATAACTTCAGGATCGGGATTCTTAGATAAGGATATCACTACATTTATCACGTCATTC
>PPOO01000836.1:77586-144321 GCA_003708545.1 Maudiozyma turicensis
CGAAGAGAAGAAAATCTTTTTGTTTACAAAGGAAACCAAATCATGAATAACTTCAGGATCGGGATTCTTAGATAAGGATATCACTACATTTATCACGTCATTCAGTTCCTTCACGGAATGGTCTTTCATTGGCCTATTTAATAATACCTCGTAAATTCGTCTGAATAAGAAATCTCGTAATATTCTTTTATTTCTTGCAGAAAACGACCGAATAATATTATTTACACAGGTAACAACTATAGGCCTATTTGTATATGTTAGTGCATCATATATTTGTTCAAATAATTTCTTTAAATATTCCAATTTCGATAAACTACTAGGAGGACGAGATAAAATGAGTTGATTTATACGATTCATCTTCTCTTCGTCAATATCTTCATTTTCTCTAACACCTAATATGAAATCTATCAAACTCAGTAGACCGTCATTCTCTCTTCTAATTACTAATGTGGAAAGCTTTTCAATTACTCTAACTTTTACCGCTTTATTTGCTACAGTTTCATTTAAAAGCGTATACATAGAATACAATTTATAAGTTTCTTGAATGTCCTCTAACTTGTTAAGTTTTGATTTATAACGATCATTTTTTAATATAATCAATGCCAACGTACCCAGAAAAATATTTGTAAACGCTGGACCCTTAATAATAATCGAACGTAAATAATCATCTTTATTCTTGCCATTCTTTGTATCCAGGAGGATATTACACATTCTATCAATTACTAACCTTAGTATTTGCGGCCTGATTACATAGTCATGCGGTACATCATATCGTTTATCATCTTCTTTAAATTGTGATAATCTTTTAGCATCCATTGGGATTCTCATATCGGAAAACATATTTATATCGATACCGTGAACCAAAATAAGATTTATTAATGAATCAACATATCTCATATCATGTAGCGATATCGGTAACAACTCACTACCATTCTCGGTGATTTTAATTTGATTCTCTAACACTAAACCATGAAGAGTATCTAAATAATCCAATAACTTGCTAACGAATTCATAATTATTTTCAAATTTTAGATATTCAAATGCTGTCAGTTTACTTCCTTCCTGATTTTGTAACTCAATTAGTGGTTTAAATAGATCATCATTTATTTGTTCAAAGAATCTATCTAATGCCGTATCGTTAACAAATTCTGGTCCATTTTTCAAAATATCCTTAACTGACTGTTTCCCCCCCCATTATGGAACTGCTAATATACCTACCTAATCGTTATTTAGTTCAAACTCTGCTTACTCGTCACGACCAGGTGTTAAAACTTTCAGCCTTTGTTTATCATTTTATTTTTATTTATTGCAGTTTTCCTTTTTTTTCTTAGCTGAACGGACCCCTCTCTGTCATCGCACGGCAGAATACATCATCAATTAGATAAAATAATATTTATGACGAGAGGATCTTGTATTTCTAGTTGAATTTAATGAAAGTTTACCGTTAAATTACATAATTATTTAATATTATCTATTATTTTTATAAATGCCGGACACCACGTTCCTATTGAGGTATCTGAAATCATCCATTGAGTTAGCAATCTTTTTGCCTGGATTTTGTCATTTTTGAAAATATCAAAAAATTGTGATAATGTATTTACTGTAGATTGATTATCCAAACTTTTGCTCATATTATTCTTTATTTTATTCAGATAAAATGTGAATTCCTTCTCAGAAAGTTTTGATTCTCTGAAGGAAAGTTCTTCTACCTTTGCTAATATTTCATCCTTCGTAAGAATTACTACTTGATTAGATTTTTCAGTGGCTGTGGAAACAGGTGGTGTAGATGACGCTGAGATCTTTCTCTCAGAAATCATAGGTGGAGGCGTAACTGCGGTTTTGGTATTACCAGATGTATCCCGCACTTTAGTTGTAATTATATTATTAGTGCTTGACGCTGTACTAGTGCTGGCTAAACTTACCGATGAAGCACTCTTCTTATTAGATACTTGAAATAAGAAAGTGGGACAATCGTTATATCCAGGGACATCGGCCTCCGTACAATTTTGGAAACTTTTCGAATTAGCTGACATTATTACTATTGTAGTTTCTACACAAAACAATTAGGAAGAAAATCGATAATCTTATTTTAGAGGAGTTAATTATTTAACAACTGATCACCTTCCGCGGAAATAATAAAAAAACACAATATGTAGTTAATCCTCAGTCAGGTAGATCACTATTGAACAGTTAATATCGGAGTTGAACCGTGATTTCTTTTTGTAAGATATGGGGTAATAATCTTCAGTTTTCAATTCCAACTTACCGACACCGTCTTCATACTTAATATATCCTGAGATGCAAATATTTACTTTTGTTGAGCATTACGTGTTATAATTAGCACTAAACACCGCAGCCTTGCTCTCTATGAATTTTCTATCACTCAAAAATCATTTTTCTGCGCAGTACCCTCATCAAATGAGACTTCGCAAACATTAGGGTTTTCTCGATCTATTGTTGAATTAGTTAAGAAAATCGACTCAGAAACAGGCGGAGAAAAGGAGGATCGCATCTAGGACCAGGAACACCAATCGAGAATGTTAAAGGCAAATTACCCGAGATTAACTAATTAATAGAATTCTCCCCTATTGGTCAGAACATCTTGCTACCAGAAGGAGCCAAGTAAACGATTATTAAGGTGGTTAATAAGAATAAGGTGCTTACAAATAATAGTCAGCCAATTTGGAGCTAGATGTTTATAGGAACCAGAGGCAACTGACCAACTGACCAGTTATAGGAGGATTTAAAACTATGAGGAAACTATAGACTAAGAACGTTTTAGAAGTAAAGTTTACAAACTTGAATTATAATTATAATATATTTGCATTGAATTCTTTTAAAATGACATAGTGAACATTTTTTTGCTTTTCACACTAACTTCTATTCTTCCCACTAGTTTGTCAAAGAATACCAAGTGAGTTGATTACATGGAAGCAAGGTCCTGAGGTCCATTTATTACGCTACCTACCTACTAAAAAGTTTATCCAATAAATGATTGCGATTATTATAAAATAGCTTTCCTGCCATATTTCCCGATTTGTCTAAAGCTAGGTGCAAATTTTACTTCTTTCATAATTGCGATTGCCTCTGTCACTGAAATCTAGAGACAGGTATCGAAAGGTTACTTCCTATTTGTTGCGATCTTAGTAAATCAATTGCACAATATGTCAGAACAATTTTAAAGTTGTGGAAATATGTATTTTTATGAATTTTCCTTTAAACATTACTACAAAAATAGTACCCGAGGAGCTCAGATTTTCAAACGCCCTTCAAACGTTTTGGACTTTTTTGAACACAGTCATGAGAACTTCATTTTTATTTTGTAATTTGTCCGACAACCCTGGTCATGTAGATTTGATAGAGAAATTGATTTCTTAGTGCTATTTTTTCTAATACAAAAATAGAAAGAAAGGTTCAAACCTATATTTAAACAGAAACCCTGCTAATCTTCTTCTAAAACGAAGCAAAACAAAGACACATTCTAATATATTAAATTTTCAAATATAGGAATATACTTACAGTAACATATTCGTTCTTGATATATACATGAACGTTTTTAAGTAATAAATTGATTTTGTACCTAGTAGATTAGCACTGTAGCATAATCGTATATAATTTCAGTTTTTAGCAAATACGAACCCTTTCCGAATATTGAGGCGACCCCGCTCAAAGCATTTCAGAAGATGAAATATTTTTAACATCCATCGCTATTTTAAGTATTCTTCTATTTACCCTTGTCAAAAGTGAAATACGCCTTCTAATTATTAAAAGCAGTGCGACCAGAATGGCCCAAAAAACAGCCAAAAACGCTTGAAGGGCGCTTGACAACCTGAGCTCCTCGAGTAATATTTCGAAGCAACAGTTAATTAAAAAAAAAAGTTTAATTAACTTTTAGAGAGAGACAATTATCGGTAATGCATAATAACTATTATATTGTTTTTAGCGATGTTCTTAGCTAATTTTGGGGGACTATTCTTACTCCACTATTCCGATGTCGCACGTTTATCGCTAAATATGCATCGCAAACAGTAGCGATAAACAGACAGACATGTTTGAAGTTGTGGTACAGGGACAATTAACAAATATATACATATGTTTAAGAATCAATTCAGTTAACGAATTACTGCGAAGAAATATCGCATCTTTATTTAACGTATATCACTATTAAAACTAGGTACCTGAATACTTATTGCGAGGAGTTTTCTCACTCTACACAGCTATGGGTAAAACCAAATTCCTACATTGGTTGTATAAAAAATTATTGAAGAATAATAGACGGTATTAAAAAAAGTAACATATAATATTTAGTTTAAAACACCGATGCAAAAAGTTCAAAAACATCAAATTAAAAGAATCAACTAATAGCAACTATCTTAGTTTCCCACGGACATAAAATTTAATTAAATTTGTACCTGAAATAAAAGAAGGAAACAATACAGATGGGTTCTTCAAATAATAGCAATAACAAGAATCTTAAATGTATTATTAGTTCTCAGATCATTTTTCTAGTTTAATCTACAGGAAGTATATCTGTCGTAGAAATGTTCAACATTATAGCGATAACTCAACCGATATTGTCTTTTCCTGGTTACATTCCTTCTTCTTATACGAGTCCTTTAAAAAGTGATAATCTTTCACTTCCTTTTTCTTTTTTTATTTAAAAACTGTTTACGTAAATTTGACTGAGGCTGTGTACTATACTATATATCGTTACGTGCACTTAACGCGTGCAAATTTTGCTCAAGAAAGGACAAAAAATTAACTTTTGTATCAATTAACCACTCGCGCCATTTTTGTTAACCTTAGTTACCAGTTTGTACAGCCATTTATTAACAATTAACCGACAAAGCGCATCTCAATTTGAAAATTGTGCATCGATTTGATTAAAAGTTAAAAAGCCGAAGGAAAATCTGTGGCGAAGATCCATATGAAATTTCAATTTCTCGATGACATCACCATTACAAAACTCCGACCCCTGCATCACCTTCTGGGGGTTTAAGGTCCGCACGTATAACACTCCTATTTTATTTTCTCTTAGATTTTTTGAGAATTAAATACAATGATCGACAGTATCAGGTTTAATTAGGTTATTGGAATAAGGAGAATTATAATATACCAATTGTTTCTCGAGGTATTTAAATTTTAATTAATAGAAGTGAATGCAGTTGATATGCAGGTAGTTAAGTAGCAATTCACCTGAATATTCCAGGGTCCAACTATTTCTACATTGCAATTTTTTTCCTGTCAGAATTTATAACAAATGGTCATATACAGTCCGGAATTAAGGGAGTAGAAAACTCGTCTCTTTCTTTTTACTCCTATCTTAACTAATTGAAATCGGTACTGATTTGTATCGGCAGATAAATATTTTTTTGGTTTTCTAGAATTACACAGACATGTATTACAACCAATCGAATGATACTATACAAAACAAATTACAAATATGAACAATAAATTTTAATTATATTGGTAGTGAAACCTCTTAATTAAACCGAATCGAATAATAACACAAAATACCTACCAACAATTGACATCGATATGAAAAAGGAACATTCCTTCAATAGCATTTAATTTAACTGGATATTGACGAATTGAATGCCATATATATTTAAATGAGTTTGATAGGCGGTATTCCGGTTCAATTCTTATGTAATACTTCAACCAAATGAGGCACTAATTTATGTCACAATAATTAAGATTATAATGTTTTTTTTTATTGTGTCGATAAGAAAATATAGCGAAAAGCGCTCCACAGGAACGTTTATCTATATTTAAAAAATGGTGTAATTAGTTTCTTGTACCTCATTCGTAGATATGCGTGAAGAAGGTTAATAAGAGTAAGGAGAAAATGTTTAAATGTAAGAGCAAAGGAAAAAAAAAGTTCAAAATATCCGCGGAGAAAGTGAAGAAAGACAAACTTACAATAACAACATGCAGGGAACATCCCGGAGAAACAATAGATTTACTCCCATCTCTCCGGTGATATTCAAGGTGAAGATGAAAATGTGATATCATTAAATTTTGTTCTCAATACCTTCAATAGATACCAAGAGAACAGTTATTTTAATTCTTTAGACATTCTCGTTAATCAATTAATAAATAGTGATCAGTACTATTTGTCGGAAATGGCGATTCTTTATTATTATAATCATAAAGAATTATTAAGTTACTAAATATAATAGGACCAATTTAAAGGAAGAAGCTGTAAAGTGTATCATGTTAATAGCAACTGTTGTTCAATTGTTCTTTAAAAAAAGTTGGTTATCTTTATGTGCTTATTGTTATTTGACTTAAACGTGCATATGTGAATTTAGTATTACATAATTTTTTTCAATTTAACGGATTTTCACATTTTTCTCAATTGCTTTGTTAAACATTTCCCCGGTTATATTTTTATTTAGATATACATACCACTAAATAAACGTTTATATTTCAACGTGTACCCATGACTTACTGACTCTTATCATTGACTTGTACAATACAAAAAAATTGTGTTTATCAAATTTTCTGAATCAAGACCATTAACAATAGTAATCCAATCAAGTAATGAGACATAACGACATAAATAAGCGTTATAACCGATTAAGTTCAAAATAATAGTGACCTGTCTGTTTATTTATTAAGGGTAAAATTTGCTAATGATATGGCTGTTCTTAAGTAATCTGTGAATGATTTACTTGTATATACCCCTCTTTTTTAAATTCCGTTTACTAGTTTCTTTCTCTCCTCTTCTGATTCGATATTCCGCGGTCTCCTTTTACTTCAATTTGTTTAGGTACAAAAAAAAGTTCATACGAAACAAATAGTCAAATTCCTGATTGTTGCTGGCAAATGGTAATCGTTTTTTCCCGTTTATTTATGGAAGGAATATACCAAGTTGTCTGGCGAAGCAATTTTTAATTTTCCTTTTCTGGTGTGTTCTCTAATCTCCGAATCTATCAAACGGCGATATCATTCATTACTGAAGAAAGGTAAAACATAGAGAACAAAATTTAATTATGCTTATAAAAAAAACTGACAAGATCTCGTATGTAACGTTTATAATCATTAGAGTACGGCGGGTCTCTTATTTGCATGTTAAAAATTTAGATATTTGAATTACTCTCCTTTCTGCACCTGTTTATCAGTTCCTTAGCCCCTCTTGGTTCCCCCCCTCTTTCTCTTTAGGACTGCCCTTACTTCATTAAAGAGGAGTAATCATCATTTCGTCGAGAAAGGCGTATTTCTTTCGTAATAAATGTTCTCACTACGAAGTTTCTCTCTGCACAAAAAATGATGCTCTGCGCATCATTTTCTGTATGTCCCCCTTGTACGGATGTATCAGAACAATCATGTATAAATTAAATAGAAAATTAATATATCGATTTTCGGAGCTGAGAAATCCCTGTAATGATGATAACATAATGGAAAAACTCCAATCAAGGGAAACCTAAAAATATGGGAAAAAAGAAAGCACAGCAGAAAAATGTTTAACAATAAGACAATCTGAGAACGAAGAAAAACTGTTAAAAATTCTAAATATCTAGATTTTTAAGTAACTGTAACTACGAGAATTTTGTGTTCAATAAAGTTATTTCTATCTTTCTTTGCCGTACATCTATTATTCTTTATTTTCCTACATATTACTAACATAATACTAATTTCCTGTAACAATAGTGTAAGAAATAGCAAAATTATTGATTCCTCTTTTGTTTTGTTAGTAAATTACTTCGCTTGGCTAAGTCTTTATTTTTTTCTTTGATGGCCTCGGCTTTCAATTTACTAAGAGATGTGCAGTTCTTGTCCCTCTCCGAATGTCTTTCTCTCTTGTTTAATGGATAGATGGTAAGCGATGATGTTTCTGTTTTGTTATATTTATGATACTGCTGCCGAATGCTACTTTTTCTTTTTCTTTTTTGTCTTGTTTCTTTTTTTCTTCTCATTTCTTTAGTTTCCCGTGATGAGAAGAAAGTGTGTTAAAACATATATTTATTCTATTTTTTCTTTTTAATACTAAATCCATTGAATCCGATAGTGAACTATCAAAAATTAATTTCAGACAAAAAAGTATTTATATAATCATAATTTCCCAATTTAATTGATTTGTTTTTATATATCTGTCAATTATCTTTTGTCTCTTAGTAAATTTAACTCATTTTCAGAGTTTCTTGTTTTAGTAAACCATATGTCTTTTTATTAGTTTTACCTTAAGTTGATCTTGATAACAATATAAGTGATTTGATTACAATACACAATTACAATAAACAAGAAACAGAACATTTTATTATAAAATTTAAAAGAGAAGAACTTTAACAAGATATAATAAGTAAAAAACACAAGAATAAAGTCCCTTTTCCGAACAACAAACAATAACAAATAATTAAACTGCTCTTTTTTATTTTTATTTAAACGTCATAATTACTTTATTTTAAAATAAAAAACAACAACACTACAAATTTAATATTCATATTCTTAATAAGCGAGCAAAGACATTTCGTATCCATCGATTCATTTTTAAAGAATTACTTTATTTTAAAAAAAGTCAGAAAATCGTTACATTTTACAAGAAAATCAACATATACTTTTGTAACAAATGAGTAATTTTAAAAAAAGTCCGACCCTTTCAGCAGGTGGTACCGCTACAGCATCGAGCCCCACATCATCAGCGGGTAAGAAAATGTTTAGATGTGAAGGTTATAAAGATTGTAATATGGCCTTTACTAGAGCAGAACATTTAGCGAGACACATTAGGAAACATACAGGTGAAAAACCATTTCAATGTTATATTTGTTTAAAACATTTTAGTAGAGTAGATAATTTAAAACAACATAGAGATTCTGTTCATGCTAAATTAAATTATCCACCTTCATATTTTAATGAAATGTCACAACCACAGAATTCAAATATCCAACCGTCCACTCAATATGGTAAAAGATTATTAAATCCATACAATATGCATAATCGCCCAGATATACATATGATGGGTATGTTACCTCCAAGAATTCAACCATCACAACCACAGCATTTTATTTATGCTAGTCCGTCTTACGATGGTACTTCCACTAATAATAATAATAACAACAACAATAACATCAGCAACAACAATAATAATAACAATTCAAATAGTTATGTTCAATATATTCCACAGCATGTAGTATTATCTCATCACCAACTACCAGCAGCATCCCCTCCACATCATCAATTGCATTATAGTAACAATACACATATTTCCCCTGCATCACCTATAACAAATTATAATATTAATTTACAATCTCCAAATCATCAGCAACAACAGATATTACTCCCGACTGGTACTTTACCATTACATATACAACAATATTCCCCATTAGATACTACTACTACTACTACTACTTCTAATAACAATTTACCATTAAGTCCAGAAATGAATAAAACATATAATGTTGGAAACAATTCTAATATTGTTGTATTCCCAGTACAAGAGGTACAAATGGATTATCCTGATGATAGAAGGTTCCCAATCACTCAATCGATGAATAATAGTAGTAATATACATACTGTTACGATGAGCCCAACTCAACAATATTACGATACAAGTCATACAGGGACTTTACCAACACATCATTCAAATGTTAATAATAATAAAAATAGTATAACTACTATTGGAACTAAAAAATTTGGTCGTAGACGTAAATTAACAACAATTGATAAAAAGTCACCACCACAAGATTTGTCCACTGCGATTAACGCCGAAAAGAAATTATTATTACCTTCGACACAAACATTAGCAAATTCTAAGAAAAAAACTGTAATAAATCCTTTACCAAATAAAGATCGTAGGATATCAATAGATACAGAAATTGCTAATGGTAATGAAAATATTAAAAATGACGACACTAGGGGTAATAAAAATAAAAAAAATAATTCTAATGAGGAAACGAAGAATGTTACTGATCGTCTAAGTGTCAATTATATTCTTCTATGAATGTTGTGTTGGAAAGATCTACATTATTATCCTTCTATTTTTCTTTGGTAAATTTTTTGGATTTAAACTTTCTTTTCTTCACATCTGTCATGTCATCATCATCCCTTTGTAACATATTTATTTCAATACATAGATAAATTAAATTTTTCATAAAATGAAAGTAAAATGAAAAAGCGCTATTTATTTTGATTCAACTCAACAATTTTTAATTAGGCTTTCATGCACGACGTAATTACATCACTGTTTTTGCATATGTCACTTTCCACTTGCTGTTGACAGTATTAGACGGTAGCTCAACATTGGTGAAACGAAATTTAACCAACGGAACTAGCCTCGCCTCATTATTCAAAGGAAAATGGCATGGCATGGCAGGAGCGGAAGGGGGTGGCAGTATGAGAGAAATTCTTCTCATCTTCTTCCATTCGTCCAACATGACACTCTGTGGAAGTCGCTGCACACGACACACGTAGCAATACTACTTAAATATGCTATGAAATGACTATCTATTATTACTGAAAGAGCATTAGTCAGGATATCACTGAGGTGGACAGGCGGGTGAGGCGTCCAGATAGCAAGAAGACAATATCACTCTATACGACACACTATCACGGACTTATACGTAAGTGTAAGTGTAAGTTTACGGTACGGTATTTCTTTTGCATTTTCATCTGGAACTACGGCGTTGTCACTGTGCATAATGAAGAATGCATTAGAGAAATCCTCGGAGTATTAGGTCCTCGGATCGTCTGTGGTGATATGATTTCTTCTTTTTCCGATGCTGTGTAATGGGGTTTTCCCGTTCCCGTCCTATTTGTACCGTCTGTTCTTCGCAGACTGGGTTGAACAACCAGGAACCAGCAGACAGGTCCCACATGTGGGAAGAGCCTGCTTCTGTTCTATATTTCCCTCATACAGAAATAATTGTCTTTAATACACATATCTCCACCAAATAAGAGAAACCTATTTTTGTTGGTCAAGCATACATTTGTTGAAGTGTAGTTGTTAATGTAATTAATACATAATTATTATTATTATTATATAAGGTTATCTTACTTATTAATCTGTTTAAACAGTCTTACATTACTTTTCTTTTCCTTACAGTACGCACGTATATTACTGCGTAATAAAATTATATATCTTCCGTTTAGTCCCCGAAACAGTGAAAAAAAGAACAACTGCGCAGTCTCGTTCCAAGGAAAACTAGAACGGTAGCGAGAGAAAAAAAAGAAAACTGAGAAGACCGGAAAACAAAATTTAAAAATATATATTTCCCTCTTTTAATAAACAGTCATTTTTGAATAATATTAATATTAATAAAACAGTAATTTCAAAATTTTCCTTTAAATATTATAACATTTTAATTACAATAACTAAGATAACTAATACAATATATTTCAAATATTTCAGCATGCCTTTATTTAATACAAATTCAAATATACCAATATATCAACAACAGGGGTATAATATGACTATGAATAGTAATAATAATAAAAGCAATACGAGTAGTAGTGCCATACAAGATTTTGACCATATGAATAATTCACAACAACAAAATAATTTTTCACCTTTATTAATGCAACAACAACAACAACAAAATATGGATACTTCAAGTAGAAAATTTAATGTTAATGCAACTAGAAGTAGCTCAAGTTCAAGCACAAATTCAAGTGTATTAAGTACGTTAAGAAATACAAATAATTTAAGTAGTTTATCATCTTCACCAGGTAATATTCAAAATAATTTGAATTTAAATTCTTTTGATCAACATTATGATTTATTAAATATTAAAAATAGAAGTAAATTATTCGAAGATGATGTAATATTTTGTCCAAGATCATTATTATCACAAAGTGAATTGAAAACTAGAGATGAATTAGATAAATTTTTAATGGATAGATATAATGAATACATGATATTTAATGAACAACATTTTACAACAAATCAACAACAACAGCCATTAGATGATAGAAAATTTAGTAATTTACCTAAATTTAATCCATATGCTTCTCAAAGTTTTACTCCAGGTAATTAATATTGACTAAATTACTATACGTCTATTCCGCTTCCCTAATGACATTCAAACATCCTTTTTTTAATACATACAGTTAATTTTCATCTTTAGCACTTTTCCTTTCATAAACTTATAATGGCTCATTTTTACTAAAAAAAGCGTTATACTGTACTGATATAACCTCATTTCATTTCAATTCATATACTTCATTTCATTTCATTTCATTTCACGTTAACGACCCCTTAAATTATTTATATGGTAGATTCTCATCATCACATATATTTATGTATCATTCCATTTACTATAGAGCTTATATACTATTATTCATATATCAATAACTTTAAACATTAATTCAAAAAAGAAACAAAATCACACATTTAGGAATATAGAATTATTATTGGTATGTAAATATGCTATGCTGTATATCTTATTTAGGATCACTACTACAGTTATTGGTAGCAGGCGAATCATGATCTAACATACCATTACTGTTACCACCAAATGAGGAAAAAACATCATTATCGTTCTGTTTCTCATCATCGTCGTCGTCGTCGTCTTCCTCATCGTCGTCTTCACTGTTGTTGTCGATCTTGACATCCATATGTGTCGATGCATTCTTATTATATCCAAACATCATCCCAGGCGAAGATGGCATAATTCCATGACGTTTACTGTCATTATCATCATCATCATTTTCTTCTTCCTCGGGCGAATAATTAACAAGAACAGTAGCATCACTGTTAGGAATAATCATATCTGATGGAATCACACCAGATAAATCCATATAATGTTTTGCTGACTGCATTTGCTGCTGCTGCTGCTGCTGCGGACCGGATAACAACGGCAATCTACGTAACTGATCCTGACATGTAGTCATTTTGGTTTGTTTCCCACTTACACTTCTTTTCCTTTGTTTATTAGTCGGATGCTGCGTCGGTTTCTCAATTACAGGTTTCCCCGCTTGATCCAAATCAATTAGCGGCATGGACAACGTATCTATTGGGGAGGTTCTATCCATGTCCTCAACAGTTGGTATATCTCTTGGTGTATTCTTAGTCGTTGTATGTGTAGGATTGTTTGTATTGATGATAATTGGGGTATCTACTGTGGAATTAGTAGGCGGATCCATCATTCCAACAAGATCCAGACCCTTAGACACATCGTTGAATTCATTCAACCAATCAATGTTATTATCGTTGAAATTTAATAAATTGGCATACATATCTCTAGTAGTATTATGTTCAGATATTGGTGGAATATTTTCTTTATTAGCAAGCATGATGTCATCATCACACGGGGTCTTACCCGTTGGTGTATCATTAACTGCTGTGACTGTATGTAAAGATGGAGAACCTGCTTGTGGAATATGAATAGTTGACATAGCAGGTAAGATTTTAGCAGATTTCGTCCTTGTTGCCTTCGTAACTTTCTTACTTGATTTCTTAGCAGTATTTTTAGGATTGGAAACAGTGTTTTTTTTCTTATTCATGAAATCAAATCTTTTACTAATTGCATCATCAACTTTAATCTTTTGTACACTGTTATCTGGCTGTAAAGAATTTATCTCATAGGTTAATGCATCTGGATGTGTATCTTGTCGCTGTTGTTTGGATAACGTTTCAGTTTGTCTATCGGCCATATATATCTTATGAGCAATCGAGGTCTTAATGAACCCTGAACCAGCTGGATTCATACGTGTATCCCAAATAGGTAACGATTGCGTCCTTATTGCCTTTGGAGCCGGTTTTGGATTAGTTTGTCTCTTGGTAGGACGTATAGGTTTAGGAATATTGGTCATTGTTGGGGTAGCATATTGCTGAGTTTTAATTGTTGAATTAGATATATTTTTGGATTGTTCAGGTCTCTCTGGAGGTCTATTCGTTATTACCCTTTTAAGTTTTAACTTGACTTCTAGAGTTTCTGGTGTCGATGTTACTGTGTCTGCATTATCCTTATTTTTCTTCTTTGAAGCATTACTGTACGATCTTCTTAACATTGCTGAGAAATTGGAGCAAACTCTACCAATTATTATCATTTCATCATCCTCAAAATCGTCTATATCTGCTTCGTCTTCATCATGTTCCTCCTTTATCGTACTCATTTTATCATTTTTAAATTTCTCTAATTTTGACCGTATCTTGGATAATAAACCTAGACTGACTAGTGGTTCATTAACTTCACAAATGTCATGATAATACAAATTATAATCCATTATACTATCACCATTCTTACAATTAGAATAAACGTCCATTACTTCAGGTGAATTCAATTGTATTTCATCCAATACAAAGGATAAATTGATTGCACCAATTCTTAATTTCAAATCTGAATCATTTGGTGCTGATGGATTTGGCATAGTTGCGACTCTTACTTCATGTGGTTTTCTCGATCTAGCTAAATAACTACCATTGGACCCATCTTCCAAGGTATATAGAATCTTTAATGTCATTCTTGAAAGGTCCGCCATGGTGGAATCGTATTATGATTTCTTCAGTCTGTCTTGTTATGTGTAATTGAACAAACGATCACGATCAAAATACGAACTTATATATATATATGCAATTGCTGCTCAATTAATTTGTTTTTTGAAGGGGGTGGCAAGAATGGTGATAAAAAAATAAATTTTAATTAATTAAATATAGGAGATTATTAATATCACCAAAATAGTAATTATTTATTTTACGAAGAAGAAAAATTTGCGTTCTATAAAAATTATCGAACAATAACAAACGCGTCTTCTTGATTATACTTCTGGAGGTATATCAGGAGTAAACCTAAGTTGTACAATTGTTTCAAAATGATCATCGAATTGTGTACGTGAAAATAAATTTTTCATACAAAACGCGTATATGTCGCGGTCCTTGAAATGTGTTTGGTAAATATGACTTTTCCTATTGTTTACGCGTCGCGTCTTTGCTGTTCGTATTCGGCGAGTGTGTCACTTATAGGGAGAGCGAGTTAGGTCTAGCAGATTTGATGATAGTTGTTTTAATAGTTACATACTTTTTGATATTTATCGAAAAGGTAGATTATTTAAAATGTTTGATAAAATTATAAAGTGTCCTCGCTAGGGAGGGAACGTTTTTTTTCATTAGTTTTTCATAAGGGCAGCTTTTTGCCTTTTTTATAGAAATAAAATAAAATAGTGGAATTAGGAAAAATTGGTGAAGTACAGCGGGACCGAACTTGAATTAGAATATTAGTAGTAATTAGTATTTCTTGTAGTGTAGCAGAGAGAGAAATGGGTTACTTATGTTGGAGAAAAGTTGATTCATCTTTTGAATCAGGGTTCTATGAGGTTTCTTGGAATTTGGGAAAAGTTGGCATTGTTTATACTTTTATCCTCCTTATTTGTGCTTGGTACGTACTGCTCTAAAATTGCTCGAAGACTATCTATCTCATTTACAAATGGAGTCTCAATGAGAAAAAGTTTGAATTCAGAAGATCCCCCCTCTGACAGCTTTA
Source organism: Maudiozyma turicensis (assembly GCA_003708545.1). NCBI lineage: Eukaryota > Fungi > Ascomycota > Saccharomycetes > Saccharomycetales > Saccharomycetaceae > Maudiozyma > Maudiozyma turicensis. The sequence goes on from PPOO01000836.1 coordinate 93,006, forward strand.
ATATCAAATCTCGGAATTTATAAACATTACTTTGATAACAAGATTTGAATTATTCTTCAGTTTTACCATTCTCGTTTTTCAACTCTGCAAAACCAGATACCACATCTCTCAACTCCTTCATATCCCCCTCATCAACACCAAGTTTGGATTTGTCCTGAGCCAAATCACCAGTACTTGAACTTGATTGTGCTGTTCTCAATTCAATTGGACGATTAAACCCCTCATCAAAACTAGGCAGCAATCTCGGCAAATTCTGTACCGGAGCCATAGTTGGAGCAACTTCCATCATGGGATACTGAGCTGCAGTCTGCTGTGGCGCATATACCATCGTGCCATTGATATTTGATAGCGCTGGCAATATTGCCGGTTTCTGTAATTGTGGGACCACTGGTCTTATTTCTTGATATTGTGGGATGGGTTCTACTCTCGGTCTCATCATTAATTGTTGTGTAACTGGTGGCAATGGCTGCTTTGGTTGTTGTGGCAGTTGATAGTGAACATTGAAACCAGATATATTATTTGATTGAGGAGCAGGGACAGCTGCGGCGTACTGTTGCTGTTGCTGGAAGTATGGATCGTTGCTAGGATACATTCTTTGAGTGTTATAAGTGGCTAACGGAGTTGGGTATATGAAAGAAACACCATTTGGGTATTGCACTGGAATAGCGTGAGGTTGAGACTGAATCTGAGTTTGAAATGAAGGAGCAGGGATAGTTTGACGATAAACAATTTCATTTTGAACAGGAATCGACGATGACGCTACAGATTCTTTCTCAGGAGTGACGTTCCTCTTTGTGAATTCAACTTTAGTTAAAGTTGGAACAGGAATATTAACGTTATGATTCACTCTATGAATCAAATCCAATTCAACAAAAGCATATCTATCCTTATATTTAAAAATAAATCTCGAACCACAATGATATTGTTTCAAATTTGAACCTCTACCACTTTTACTTACATCACCTCTGGTGTCTTGTCTACAAATATATCTTTTACTTCTAGTAACGTTATCCTTTGCTCTATCTGTATGATTTAATACTAAAGCGATCCCACATGATTCATATATTTTTTCTCTAAGATTATCATACAATACATCCACAGCCTCCGGAGATGGATGAAATGGTAAATCAAAAGTTGAGAAAGGAATTGTAGCTCTAATATGAAATGATAAATTATTTGAATTTTTTTTCTGAACTAAGATATTTGTTAATTCATCCATTGTATGAATAGTTGATCTTTCGAATGTTTCAACTCTATTTTTCTTCTTTTTCATTGTTAGATGTTTTGAGGGACCTAACAAATCATCATATTTAGCATACTTACTTACTTTATCTGATCTAGGATTGGTTACAGCAGGAGCTAGACCTATTATTTCTGTCGAGTCAGTGAATTGTGCAGATGTACGAACCATATTATATTATTTTGTGAGTTATATGTATTATAGAGATAAGTTAGTAACACACTAAGAAAAAAAAATAATAAAAAAAAGGCACTAGGATAGATGTTTAATAAGAAGAAAGAAAAAGTACTCAACTTATGCATATATATATATACAAATATAAATAAGTCTTGTGTATCTGAACAATTTATCAAAAAGGTAGATATAACAAAGAGAAGATACCTGCATGTTTGATGAATTATAAAAAAAAGCACACAGTGTTGAAAAACCTTCATCTCTATGATGTCCCTTATAAGGACTTATAAGCAGTTATAAAGTCAAGAAAAAATGATACAGGACAAAAGGGGAAACAATTGATGCAATTGTGTAACTCCTCAAATTTCTGCATGAAGAAATTGCAAAGAGAACAAGTAGAATAAGTTATGTTGCTGTAAGGAGCAACAACGATCAAGAGAGAGAGAGAGAGTGTGTGTGTGTGTGTTTTAATAGATAGGAACGCGAAGAATCAAATATAGAGAGTAGAAGATAACCATATTTGTGTATTTTATGTTATTTTGTCACACGCACAGAGCCAAATATAAACTTGTAATTGTAAAAGGATTTTCCGGTGATTGTATGTCTCTGCAGTTTTTATAATTGTTATTACTGATGATGATGTTGGCTTTTTATCTGTGACGAGTTAGTAAGTAACAAGAGCAGCATGTACAGAAATTCCAACAATTAGGAAATGAGAGTGAGTAAGTGGGTGTGCTAACAACTAACAGTACATCAGAAATAAATAACTTTCTCAAAGGAGAATCGTTCGTAGGTGCATACGTACGGAGAAAATACATTCGTTGTATTTTTCAAAACATGGGTTGTCTCTTTTTCAATTGTACAGCTTGCATACATATTAATAAAGTCTCTTTAGCAGTAACAGTAAGGAGAGAATGGGAAAGTGACAAATGAAAGATATCATTTCTTTCTTATCTCGTTCGATTTCAAAAGAGAAGAAAATGAGAAGGGAATAGCATTACAACTCGTCTCAAGAGAGAAAACATTGCAGTAACGAACAGAGAATGAATTGAGATATGATCATTTCTTATATCATAAATAAGGAACCGTTGCTTTTTTCTTCTTTTATTTCAATTGTTATATTTACAACCATAGAAGATGATTTCCAAGAGATTTCGTCGTACAACAATATGAAAAGAGGATTTGTTTTTTCATTGTTCTGTTGTTTGTGGTTGCATCATTTTTTTTTTTTTTTTTCATTTCTTTTCTGTGTTCCTCCTGTTAGTGACTCAGGATTCGACGTAGGAACTATTGTTCTTGGTGGTGAAAAATTGAATGGAATCTGTAGTTCTGCCTCAAAATGACTAAGAAGATATCGGACAGAAAGGAGAACGATTTTGTTTTTTTTCTCTTTTATTGGCGGGTCGAATTTCCTAATTTGTTAACAATGAGAAAGATTAAAATTAAGTTTTCAATTTTGTCTTGTAAAGGAAAAAGTGGGAAGATGCCTGTATGAACTTGGCAAAGTAAGGCGTCTACCCTCTACATTCCTCTCCTTCTTTTCCCATTTCGGTCTTTCTCCACTGGAGAGATTCCTTTCGAGTCACAAATTAAAGTTTCATTGCTTATTCACTAAATGATACCTAGCGTCAAAAAAACTCAAGACATCACACTGTCGACCAATGAGAAAGAACTTTTGACATACCGTACACTGCAATAGCAGAGGAGGATACCACCCACTGTTTTTTACAATAAATAGATGTATGATATAAATAATTTTTTATTTCAATGTGCGTCTATATGAAATTCCTCTTAACTCCTGTTCTGCACAATTTTTTTGTTTAAACTATGAATTGCATATTTTTTGTTCTCACAGAGAGATAAGTTCCAAATTTCATTTACCACCCAATATCTCCTCATTTTTCAATTTAATTTAATTTAAATATACATTAATATTTTTGCTGACACTTCGATTTACATCGTCTACTACATATTCTTACAGAGGGTTAACTCAATCTACTATAATAATGCAAACGAATGAATAGATTACCATTATATTTTCTCCAATTGAGAACAATGTCATCAATTCGGTAATAATAGTAATATTATACCCAAATAGTAACAATAGAATAGAACTTTCCCTTAATTTATTTCATTTAACTTATAGAGTTAATTCATTTGAAAAATACATTAATCAACAAAGATATAATTGTATTTATTGTTTCTCAAAGAATCAAGAACATGGTATTGAGTATCAACAATAATTATCGCCGATCTAACACAATAGAAGAAATTCCTAATTGTCAGCTTCATATGGTATGATATGTTCAAAGGAAAACAATACCAACAACAATGAAAAGCGAGTCTTGAGGGGCCTTATTGCTTATGTAGTCCCTTTACACAATCATTGTCTAATTAACTCCGGAATTTACAGGGTGGAGTAATGTAACCTTATTATATATTTAGTTTTATAAAAGTATTACGTTTCCTAATCTACAAATTATCAAAAAGTGAATATATTCATAATTTACTTTAGTAAATCAAAGTTCTCTCTTTTCTGATTGGTTCTTTCAAGATTCAAATACGTAATATCTTGTTTAAATGAACGTTCTCAACAATTACTGAGAATGTTGTAAATCTCCATGGGAAATATCAATTTTTTTATTTCATTATATTCTTTCTGTATATTATTACTATTCCCAAATCTCTTTACAATTGATATATTTCCTTATATTTCTAAAAATTGGAGGTTATTTCCATTTATGATATTTTAAGTTTAATAAAATTAGCACAGTATTCTCCGTGGAATTTCAAGAAACAATATATCTCTATGCATTGTCCTCAATAAATATATATGGACATGTCCGTTTTAGGAACATCATTTTTGACTTCAAATGAAACTTCAAGATCAATATTTCCATATTTCCATATTATTTATCACCGTTAGTTTCTTTAGGAATGTAAAAGTTAATTCAGTCGTTTATCAATTGTATTCATTCTTGGCAAGGATACAATTGATAACAACAAATAATTTATCTTGTATAATAGAATAACTTTACAAATAAATGCACCACATGTATCTGCGTACGAATTGTTACTTTAATGTTATTTGTATATCGGTAAGTACGTAGGTGCGTACATACATATTTCTATGACTGATTCCTTGTTTAAAACAAAATCCAAGAAAAATTATAAGGAAAATCTGTTTAGCCTGCACCATTTTCAATATTTCTTACTTTGTAATTCGTACTTTGACAACTCCGATCTATCTTCTCTTTTTGCCATTTTAGGAAATGAAGGAAAACTGCAGGTTCAAAAGAAAAAAACAATATAAAAAAAGAATTTATTTGCATATTTTAAAATATATCGGATAAATATCACTTACAACGAAACAGTCACGTGATGGAAGGAGGGTAACACTATTTTCAATCTTCTGAAAAACAAAACAGAAAAAGAAAGGACACACACCTCTTTCATTATCATATTTGGTAATGGACTATCTAATATTCTCTTTCCGCTTAACTTATTGGCACGGCACCTGCAGCAACAATCATTTTAGCCCATCGGTAAAACAAAGAAAAATTTTCACTTTGTATATGCAATTTATGTAATTTAGTGTTGCATAAATAAGAGAACAACCTTCATTATATCATAGTATAAATTATTCAATATTTAAATTAGTAGTATCTTGTTAACTTATATATTACTTCCGTTTCGTGAGAGAATCAAGTATACCATCACAATTAATACAAGATGCCCCCAAAGAAGTTTCAATCATTGGATGATTTTATCGATAAACAACCAAATGATCCAAATTTGGTTAAATCCCCATTTGGTGGTTATTTCAAAAAAAATAATAACAATTACCAACAGCAACGTAATTTAAACCAAGGTGGTAATTATCAAAACTATAACCAAGGTGGTAACTATCAAAATTATAATCAAGGTAGTAACTATCAAAATTACAATCAAGGTAGTAACTATCAAAATTACAATCAAGGTGGTAATTACCAAAATTATAATCAAGGTAGCACCTATCAAAATTATAAACAATCTAGTTATGTTCCAGCTACGACTACTCCAAATACAAGTAGTACTCCAACACCTTCTGCATCATCTGCATCATTAACTTCTTTAAATACTTCAATCTCTAATTTGAATTTAGATGTTACGCCTGTAACAAATTATCTATTGAAGATGACTGAAGCTACTAATATTACTGAATGCAAATCTTTAATTAAATCAATTGTCGAAGAATTTAATGCTGAAAATTCTTCAATGAAAAATGTCGAAGAATGGGGTATTCATGATGTTATTAATAAATCAATTAAACCAAAGAATCCTGCTTTAATCAAAGAATCTGCTTATTTGTTAATCTCTAATTTAGCTCAAAATTGCACAAATAAATCTCCACAGGAAGCATATTTGTTACCTTTCTTTAATTTAGCTCTTGATGGTATCGCAGAAAAGGATAATACTGTTAAACGTGCTGCTCAACATGCAATTGATGCTCTATTAAACACTTTCCCAATCGAATCCCTTTCCACCAACGTTCTACCAATTATCCTAGAATATTTATCTTCAGGTGCTAAATGGCAATCAAAGATCGGTGCATTAGCCATCGTAGATAGAATTAGAGAAGATACTCCAAATGATTTATTAGAATTAACTTTCAGACAAACTGTTCCAATTTTAACAGATGTCTCCACTGATTTCAAACCAGAATTGGCTAAACAAGGTCATCAAACTTTATTGGACTTCGTCTCAATCTTAGATAATTTAGATCTTTCTCCACGTTTCAAATTAATTGTTGATACTTTACAAGATCCTCGAAAGGTTCCTGAATCTGTCAAGGCTTTATCCAGTGTCACTTTTGTCGCCGAAGTCACCGAATCATCATTATCTTTACTAGTTCCAATCTTAAACAGATCACTAAATCTATCCTCTTCATCTCAAGAACAATTAAGACAAACCGTTATCGTTATTGAAAATTTAACTAGATTAGTCAACAACAGAATTGAAATCGAAAGTTTCGTTCCATTGTTATTACCAGGTGTTGAAAAAGTTGTCAATACAGCTTCTTTACCAGAAGTTAGAGAACTAGCAGAAAAGGCCTTGAAGGTTCTAAAGGGTAGTGAAGAAGATACCTCTAGTGCAGACAAGGGTCCGGTTAGATTAACTAAAGACGACGGTAAGAAGTTCCTATTAGATAATTTGGCTAAGGTCTCTGCCGATGGCGATTTCTTATTGAAACCATTCCTAGAAGATATCAAGAGCAACAAGGAAGCTGTCATTACCAACTACTTAGCTAACTTCATCACTGGCGTAGCTAATGTTAACGATTGGAAAAGATTAGAAGAATATTTCAATTCTATCCTTGGTGATGGTAATAAGGACGTTGTTACTAATGATTTTATTGCTTCCATTAGAAGTATTTTCCATCAAGAAAAGGTTAAACATGATGAGAATGAAGGTATTGAAATTGTTAACACTGACTTCTCCCTTGCTTACGGTTCCCGTATGCTATTAAACAAGACTAATCTACGTCTATTAAAGGGTCACAGATATGGTCTATGTGGTAGAAATGGTGCTGGTAAATCTACTCTAATGAGAGCCATTGCTAATGGCCAATTAGATGGGTTCCCAGATAAGGATACCTTACGTACTTGTTTTGTTGAACATAAATTACAAGGTGAAGAAGGTGATTTAGATTTAGTCTCCTTCATTGCTTTAGATGAAGAATTACAAGGCACCTCTCGTGAAGAAATTGCTGCTGCTTTGGAATCCGTTGGTTTTGACGATGAAAGAAGAGCCCAAACTGTTGGTTCCCTATCCGGTGGTTGGAAGATGAAGTTAGAATTGGCAAGAGCCATGTTACAAAGAGCTGACATCTTATTATTGGATGAACCTACCAATCATTTGGATGTCTCCAATGTTAAATGGTTAGAAGATTATTTGTTAGAACATACTGATATAACCTCTTTGATTGTTTCTCACGACTCCGGTTTCTTAGATACTGTCTGTACTGATATTATTCATTACGAAAATAAGAAATTAGCTTACTACAAGGGTAACTTAGCTGACTTCGTTGAACAAAAACCAGAAGCTAAGGCTTATTATACTTTAACTGATTCTAATGCTCAAATGCACTTCCCACCTCCTGGGATCTTAACTGGTATCAAGTCCAGAACTAAAGCTGTTGCTAAACTAACTGATGTTACCTTTACTTATCCAGGTGGTTCCAAACCTTCTTTGAGTCACGTTTCTTGCGCTCTATCCTTATCATCTCGTGTTGCTGTTCTAGGTCCAAATGGTGCTGGTAAATCTACCTTGATCAAACTTTTGACTGGTGAATTAGTTCCACAAGAAGGTAAAGTTGAAAAGCATCCAAATTTACGTATTGGTTACATTGCCCAACATGCTTTACAACACGTTAATGAACATAAAGAGAAGACTGCTAATCAATATTTACAATGGCGTTATCAATTTGGTGATGATCGTGAAGTTCTATTAAAGGAATCTAGAAAGATCTCCGAAGAAGAAAAAGAAATGATGACCAAAGAAATCGATGTTGATGATGGTAGAGGTGCTAGAGCCATTGAAGCCATTGTTGGTAGACAGAAATTAAAGAAATCTTTCCAATATGAAGTTAAATGGAAATGGTGGAAACCAAAATATAACTCTTGGGTTCCAAGAGATGTCTTAATTGGTCACGGTTTTGAAAAATTAGTTCAAAAATTCGATGATCACGAAGCTTCCAGAGAAGGTTTAGGTTACCGTGAATTGATCCCATCTGTCATTACTAAACATTTTGAAGATGTTGGTTTAGATTCTGAAATTGCAAACCATACCCCATTAGGTTCTTTATCTGGTGGTCAATTAGTTAAGGTTGTTATTGCTGGTGCCATGTGGAATAATCCTCATTTGTTAGTTCTTGATGAACCTACCAATTATCTGGATAGAGATTCCTTAGGTGCTTTAGCTGTTGCTATCCGTGATTGGAGTGGTGGTGTTGTTATGATTTCACATAATAACGAATTCGTCGGTGCTTTATGTCCAGAACAATGGATTGTTGAAAATGGTACTATGGTACAAAAGGGCATTAACCAAATCGATCAAAGTAGATTCGAAGATGGTGGTAACGCTAATGCTGTCGGTATTAAGGCCGATCAAATGATCACTCCATCTGTTGATGATGACGATTCTCCTGCTAACATTAAGGTTAGGCAAAGAAAGAAGAAGATGACTAGAAACGAGAAGAAGGCACAAGCTGAACGTCGTCGTTTACGTTATATTGAATGGTTATCTTCTCCAAAGGGTACTCCAAAGCCAGTTGATACTGATGACGAAGATGAATAGTTGACATATGAAAAAAAAGAAAGAAAACATTTTTGATAGATATAAATAATATATAATAACATTTGGGATGGTAATTATCCATTACATAATTCGGTTTACTATAATTTAACAAACATTTTGTAGAATAATAATAATAATAATAATAATAGAATATCAAAGTTCTAATATATCGTTACCTCTTGTTTGAAACCTCATCTTCCTCCTCGGTAGAAACTTGTTGACCTTCAAATTCCTTTTCGGCACGTTTCATTAATTCTAAAAGGTACTTTTCATCTTTCTTTTCACCCAATATACTGATTGTATTAAATCCTGTACCATAATGAGGATATGAACCAATTTTAATCTCTGGGGAAACTTTCAATGCATCCTCTTGTAATAATTTTAAATTGTGAGAGATTTGTGATTCAGTCATACTTGTCTTGACAAAAAATCTAACATATTCTATGTCTTCCTCTGCCAAATTATATATTTTCTTTACTGTGGAAGTTAAACCAGTCATTAATCTTTCAAACAATTGTGGAATACCTGGGAATATAAACACTTGCTGATCAATACAACAGATGGGAACCCATAAGTCATCGAACAGATAATAATTTTTCACATTTGGGCCCGATGGTAATGTAGCCATTTTATAATAATCTTTTAATGCTTGAGGAGATAATCTACCTTCCGGATTTGACTTCTCTTGCATTCTCAATTTACACTTTTCGTCTATCAAGCAAGGTAAATTGAAAGATTTAGCAACACATTCATAAGTGATATCGTCATGTGTGCTACCGATCCCACCAGTAGTGATGATAAATTGATATTTCTTCTTGGCAGCATGTAAGGTTTCTATGATCTGTTGTTTATCGTCACCGATTGTAATGATTTGTTGAAGTTTTATACCCAATTTGAAACAAAATTGAGCAAAAAATCTGGAATTTGTATCGATGATCTTACCGTTTAATACTTCATCACCGATGATAATGCAAGCAGCTGTAACTTTATTCATCATTTTTTGGGATCTCCCTAATTAATATTTTCAAGAGCTGATGTTACTTGTAAATATTATGTTAACAACTCACAATTTACATCCCCTTCCCTAGAGTGACTAATATAATATGGTACCTTTATTTCTCGAGGGTTTATTCCTTATTGACGCGGTACAGATCTTCATTAGGGTTAGGGGTTAGTTGAATATGTTCAGTTAGGGCACTTAAACATAATATCACTTTCCACGAATATTCTTTATCGCCCGATGCAAAAAAGAAACGCGAGCTTTCTAAACGGGAGCTGAGTTTTCATTTGTTGTGCGGTGTCGTCTAGGTTTGTTGGTCCATTCCATGAAAATTTTCAGTTTCTCGGCAGTTGAAGAGCTTTTGATGCCTAATAGGGCAACATTAAGGAACTTTCTGGTATGTTCTAGCACAATAGGGCTATTACTTTGTTAATTAGCAGTTTGCTAGACAAGGAGCCATCGTCAAGGGGAATTTAAGGATTTATTAATTGTTATATAAGTTGGCACATTCATTGATTGATTAAAATCATCTGTATTCCTTTTATCTGTATTTATTAGCTTAGAATACAAGTCGTCGACCCATATAAGAAGAAGAAAAAGAACTATTAATTATGTCCTTAAACACATTTAACGCTGAAGAAGCTGATAATTTGGAAGATATCGAAAGACAATTTGCTGTCGTTGCCGTTGAACAGGCTGAAACTTACTGGAATTTATTAACTAAGATTAAAGGTTCTAAATTACGTCTAACAAAATTCGACGATGACATCTATGAAACTTTTATTAAATATTTCCCAGAATATCAAGATGTTGAAAGAGTGAAAAACTTCAAAGAAGATGAATTGAAATCAAAGGAGAGAAAAGTTAAGTGGAGAGAATTCTGTGGTGAATTCGAAGAAAATGTCGAAGATTACAATTTTGGTACTTTATTAAGAACTAATGCTAATGACGAATATGGTCAAGAAGGTACAATTTTTGTTGTTAGAATTCAATTCTATGCTTTTGAAATCGCTAGAAATAGAGCTGGTCTAAACGACTGGATCTGTGAAAAGAACTAGATCAAAGAAATATATAGCAAGCATGAATCAGTCTTTGTTAAATTTAACATACACATCTGGTATTCCTTGACTCAAATTTAATACATATACACTGATACAAACATTTAAATAATATAATAAGTAACTTATTACACACAGACATAAAAAAAAATAATATAAATATAATTAATTAAAAATAGAAAAGTAGGTTGAATTTTTAATATAGAGAGATACGTTCCCTTTTAATAAATAAATAAACAAATAAACAAATAAATATGTTTATATCGTTAATATTGCATGCTTAATGCGAATGGTTATGATTATGCGAATGACTGTGGGTGTGGCCTGAAATATTTAAATTCCCTGAGTATGATTTCAATTGTTTCTTCTGTTTATCATTATCCTCTTCGATGTATTCTATCATTAATTCTTTGAAGTTATCAACATCAGATTCCAATGTAGAACGTAATTTGCCAGAAATTTTAGATAATTCAGTAATGGTATAAATGTGAGAATCCTTATTTGGAACAATGATTTTAACGTGAGCCATCAAATTTGGTCCAGATGCCAAAACAATCAATTCATCTAATTTTAAACGTTCGGATTCTGCTGCAGTTTCCTCGATTAAAATATGTGTTAGGACAGATTGAATTTCCTGGTACATTTCATCCTCTGATTCAATTGATTGATCAATCAATTCTCTTATAGCGGTATTCATACCTTCTGCTCCAGCTTTCACAATTAAACCAGAAACGATTAGCTCACCGATGGTATCCAATGATTGAATATTGAACAAATAACCCGAAGAGATTGCGACCAATGCAACTAATGATGTTAATGAATCCACACGATGATGCCATGCATTAGCCATCAATACATTAGATTTAGTCTCAATGGCAACTTTCTTTGTGGCTCTAAAGATCCATTCCTTAGCAGCAATAGATAATGCAGCGATCCATGCGGCATTAATATCTGTAACTTCTTTAACTGCAGGTACAGAATTAGTCACATCTGTAGTTGACACTGCATTATGTGATTCTGTTGCAAATATGCTTAATGTTTCAATAATTGTATGTGGGATAATTGGTCCAACAATGGCGCATAATGAGGACCAACCAATAGATATACCAGCTGTCATCAATATAGTTGAAACTGCTAATGAACCCACGGTTTCAATCTTACCATAGCCGAAGGGATAATCGACAGTAGGTTTATTAGCAGCTAACCTTACCGAAAATAAAGTCAAGAAATCTGAAATCATATCACTTAACGCATGTATAGAATCTGCAAATAATGCTTGAGAGTGGAATACTATCCCACCTACAAATTTTCCGATTGCTATGGCAACGTTTATCCCCAGACCTATCCATGTGACTCTGACACCTGCATTTTTCCTTATCTCTTCAGCGTCTAATACCAACATTGGGTTCGCATGTGAATGAGAATGCGAATGATCATGCGAATGTAATGAGGTATTGTTATTGTTCTGATGGCTATGTGTGTGAGAATAGAAACCTTGTGCAAGAGATTGTAAGAACGACATATCGTGAGAGTCAATTTGTTTATCTGAGTGTATCTCATTCCTTCGATTAATTGTGTTTTGCGTTTGACAGGTGATTGTACTACAGTGCAATGTCCGTACATTGAAATGATTCATCAGTAATAGTGATTTCCCTATTTTAGGGCTGCTTCTTGGAGTGAATCCTGAGAAGTTTGTGTGACAATTAAATCTCACGAGTATTCTCGGTTGTATAACTAGCATATTTTATTCAGTATAAAGTGTATCGTTCTAATAGTAACTCGATTTAAGTAAGCATTACAATCCTTCTGAGCAACAAAAATGTATATTCTAAAATTTAGTATGGTCGATGTATGGAGTGAACCGATGTTAAAATCGTGATATATCGCGTATTTAACTATGCTTTTTTTCCTGGTACACTTGTGATAGCAAACTCTTCAAGGGTTCAAAGTGAAAAGAAGGGAAATTACTTCTTTCAATATAAATTGATTGGTGTCTTTATATCCCTCTGTAATGCCATCGAGAAAACCAATTCCAATTGCATAATCAAAACAAAATTTTCAGTCAGGAATCGCCCAGTTTCATTGCTGTAATTCTTCTGTACAACCTCTATAGCAACAACACCACTGAGTAAACGACGACCGGGCGACTGAAGGGACGCGTCTAGTAAACAATGCTGCAGAGACGCGTTCGTCTTCCCGTTGTTGGAACAACCGAAAAAGAAAAGAATTCAAATTTTTGTTTTCCAAAGAGAGTAAGTACACTCAGGATCAACTGTGCTCCAGTGCCATGACCTTTATTTTATTATATCAAGTTTTGTTCTGTAATATATAATTATATATGCTAGCTTATATGCCGGTAAGACTTTGTTGCAACCACTCAATGGTTCTTCTCTTGATTTCGCCATTCTCATCCTTATATAACCTTTTCTCTTCTAGCATCTTCATCATTTCATCAGCTGTTTTACCCTTGTCGATGCCACTCAATATGAATTTATATAGTCTCTTTCTACGAGAGAAAGTTTTCCGATTCTTTGTGAGTCTCCATTTGTTACCATATTTCTCCTCAAGTCCACGAATCGATGGATTACCATTGATACCATACACGTATTCTTCCCAAATGGTTCTAACATTGTTTGGAGCCTTGATCAAAGTATAGTTAATATCTGCGTCATCTTAGTTTACATCTGAGGGAGCGTCTCTTTCATTGTTATTTGTAGCAGCGTTGTTTGTACCAGACTTATTGGAGTCATTACTTGCGGTTGTTCCAGTCTCCTGAGACGGCCCACGTCCATCAATTAATTTCTTAATCATTCCCTTCTTAGAAGTAGCATTGGTTTTCTTTCTTTTCTTGACTTGTTGTGGTTTCTTACTCTTGATTTTTGTACCGGATATATCTTCATCAACTTCATCTTCTTCGAAATTTTCATCATCCATTTCATCATCCCCATTATCCTCTTGTTCCATTTGATCCTTTCTTAAACTGGCAGTTTCCTTCTCTAGTGGCAGCTCATCGTCTTCCTCATCATATTCATCATTATCGTCATCGTCGTCATCGTCATCATCATTCGGAATCTGTCTCGTGGTGTTCCCCTTTGCAGTTTCATCCTTGGAGAAATCCGTAGTCCGTATCTTGTTCCCATTATCACTTTCATCGTCCTCTTGATACCCGTCTTCTTCATCGTCGTCATCCTTCGATTTGGTATCTGTGTGCATAGTATTCTGTGGTACAGTGATCGGTAACTGTGCAATAGGCAATGACAATGCCATGTTTGCATCTGTCTGTTGTGTTGATTTCTTGACATTTGCCGAATTGTTCTGAGTCAAAGTGATTGGTACTTGTAATTGATTTGTGTTTGGAACAATCTGTGTCTGTTGTAAACTTGGCATGTTTGGATCGTTCATCGAGGCTAAATTGGTGAAGGGGTCAGAGGGCAGTATGATTGGTATATTCAATAGATCTCTCTGTGCTGTGGTCAATCTATTCGAATTGAGATCTGTGAGTGGACGTGTATGTTTCTGTTGTATGTGATTATGATGGTTATTACGTTTACGTTTCTTGATACCGTTGGGATTCAATGTGAATGTTTTGTTTCTATTTGTGAATGATGGTAATGGGTATACTGGTGAGTTGTTATTGCTGCTTGATGTATTATTGAGAGTGTCGAGATTTGTACCACTGTTGTTGGATCGTATTGAATTCGGTACTGGGTGATTAGTATTATTAGTCGCAGTCGCAGTGCTGTTGCTATTGTTTGCAAAACGCATAGTAGGAGAATTTGAATTATCTGGAGGGTATGAATTCAAATTATTGGTATTCTTGGATAAGTATTGTGCACTTATTGTAGAAATTGAATTTAATAAATCTAATGCATACTTTGAATCATATTGTTGTGTCTGCGATGATTGTAAAATTGATAATCTATGGAAATGTGCATTCATCATTGATTCGTTTTGTTTCTGTAATAGATCGAATTGTTTTGAGATTGTATTCTGTACAGTTTGAACAATTTCATTTTTCATTGTCATCATTATATTCGATTGTCTATCGATATTTGTAGATAATGTTTGAAATTGTTCCTCCATTGCAATCAATCTTGCGGATAATTCTTCCATTCTTTGAAACAAACGTAACTGATTGGAAGTGGATTCAGTATTTGTTGAAGAGATTGATAACGATGGAGTAACATTGTTTTTATTCCTATTGAATTGCCGTATATTTAAATTTGGTAAACTATTGACACTAGTGATATCTGCAGGAATATTCCCATTTGGGTTATTCAATGAACTGTGACTTCTTATTGTTCCATTACCATTATAATTTATTGTCATCGGTGATGGTGTAGCATCATCTACTTGAGCATTCATGATATTAAGAGCTGATTCATTGTGTTTTGGTTTCTCATTGGTCAATAGATCTAGATCTTGTATTGTCGGTATTGGAATCGGGACAGGTACAACTACATTCTCATTTGTAGTTGTTGTTCTTCCTGGAGTACCATTTTCCAATTGCGTCGGTTGTTGCTGTGACTGCTTACTATTGTTATTATTATTACTATTCTCCATGTCACTATAAGTCTATCTGATCTTTATTCTCATTCAGTATGGAGCTGGCACAAGAAGATAATCTTGAGTGAATAATACTGCTAGAGTGTACTGTTTATTAATATGGGAAAGTAAGATAACAAGAACAAGAGGAAATGGTTGATAGTTTCTTGAATAATGTGCAAATATGTATGTATGTATCTCTTGAAATATGGCGATGGCCCCAAGAAGAAGAGGGCCCAATGAAACTGAGTCTGAAACGATTTAAAACGGCGACCTACAACTTACGATTACAACTGCTTTGAAATCGCAACATGAGCATTATTTTCTTGATTATTGCATAAATTATGTAATTAAAGGGAAGATTACGTACATCGAATATGCAAAAAAGAAAGAAAACTGGCACAGACGGGAACGCAGACGGAAACGGCCGCACAGATAGCCACGTAGTATGATATTTTATTCTGCAAGTGGTGCGGAGACTTCTGAGTGAATGTTGTTTTTGTTGCCCCTCTCTGCGCTAGTGTCTGTGGGCACATCGGCGTGGGAGACGTTTGCCGTGGGGGGACGTTGATGGGACAGGGCCGGATGCCTGCTTGGGACAGCAGGTTCGTGGTACTGTATCACACCGTTACACATACACATATATATATATCTGTTGGTGTCTGTTCTATACCATGAGTACTTCAATCGGATAATACTGTTTTAACGTGCTTTAATCCATAGCATATGACGGCACTCAATTAGATGTACATACAGACGGCAGAGCGATGCATACAGTTTTGTTGCATTATTTACAGATGGAATGGAGAGGGTATATATGGGTGATAACGGTCTGTCCAATATATATATATTGTATTCGGACCATGTTTTTCTTATTGTATCTTTTATGTTAACTAATGCCATTGAAATTGTTTGTCAGACAATTCTACCCGTTTAGAAGTACTCCCTAATGATGGGGCCACCTCCTAAAAAGATGAACGTGAGCGTACATTGTTGTATCTGACAGCAAGATGAATTGCAAAGCTGACACATAAAGTTAAAACAATTCCTGATCAAATCACCCATCACTTTATAATGTTCCAGCATTCATAAACTTGACTTTGTTTCACCTTGTACCTTAAAATATGAGTCCCATTTGGTACCTATCCTCTTCTCATTTGAATCATCAAGAGATCTGCATAGTTGTTCTATTGTTCTATGTCAGAACTATTTTCAGTTCTCCGGTAATTTCACTGGATAACCTTCTACGTATATGTTTTTGGCTTTAGGCTCTACCTACCGCTTCGGTAAAGTAAATAATTTGATATTTTTCAATGGGAATTGGAATATCTTCGTTAAGCTACAATACATAAACAAATTCACCTTGTGAACTATAAGTGGAAAAGGAGTTATATCTGGAACATTGTTATTTCATATCGATCCAGTTACACAACGGCAAACTATATACCATGAACAGCTCTAATGAAAATTCTCCTGCTATGAGTAATGGTGTAGAGAAAAAACGGATCAGAGTCACCAAGGCATGTGAACATTGTAAAAGAAGAAAGGTCAAGTGTGATGGAACTTATCCATGTAAGATATGCGTGTCACATAATTTACAATGCAACTATGACTATACTACAGGTAAACCAAGAGGTAAATATAAGAAGAAGACAAATAAAATTGAAAAAATAGTTACCAATGATGGTATTAATACCCAGAGCGCAACTAATGTTAATGGTGTTTATGTCGAAGACCAAACTGCTAAATTACTATTACAATTAGGTTCCAATTTAAATAATTCAAATGTTTCAAATCTTAAAGATGCGAATACCATGGAATACAATGATACAAGTAACAATGATAGCAAATTATCGACTCCGTCTAGTGATATCTCACGTATTGCATCAATTGGTAATATTCTTGGTACACACTCAAAACACCCGTCTACAACAGAATCCAAATCATCTAGATCGCCGTGGTTTTGTTACTCCTATGAGAAATATAGATTTCATACACGATATCAAAACGTTCTACCATTTTTATTTGGTAAATCATCAATTTCAAATTTATCCGATTTCATCATTAAATCAAACAACTTGGAAATTCCAAGAGTACAAAATTATGGTTGGAATATGTCAGGTGGTCATTACCTAAAATTAAAGACTTTAAATAACCATGACCTACAAACAGATACAATCTTAAACTTTGACAATGTTTTACATGTATCCATAGTACAGAAATTATTAAGTTATTATTTCGACAGCGTAAATAAACCATTATCAATAATCCATGAGAAAATGTTCTGGCAACAATTCAATAATGGATTCTTACAACAAAGAAAGACTCAAAATAATAAATCTGCAAAATTGTTCGTTTCCATTCTCTATCTAATCCTAACAATTGCAATCAGATTTCATGATGGCGAAGCCAAATCACCCATTGATTTTACAACCGAGGAACGTGATTTCTTAGCACAAAATACTAAAAGATTAGAAAATTATTTGTTTAGTTATGCATATACTGTGGTTACTAAATTAACCTTTGAATGGGAATCCTTTGAATTGATTCAATCCTGGCTGTTAATTGCTTTCTACTTAAGAACATCACATAGACAAATCGCTACATGGAATGCATTAAGTAAAGCAATAACAATGTGTAAAGGTATGTCACTAGAGTTAGGTATATTACCTGATAAACATATGCCTGGTGACTTTATGAAATCATGGCATTGTTTCTGGTTATGTTTCATCATGGATAAATTGATAAGTTTCCAAGTAGGTAGAAAATATCAATTAGATTTACCAGGTGATGCAATGGCTAATCCAAGGGTACACTACTCGGATGTAATGGAGAATGATAAAGATATTTGGTTTCAAGAGGAGACTATCCAAATGTATGAATTAGCCCTATTTATTACAAGATATCAAAGACCAAACGGTCAGGAATTAAACATTGAGGAGTCTAATTCGTTTAGAACAGATTTGAAAAAATGGTTATCCAGGCAACTTCAAGGAAATTTATACAATTTAATGACCAATACGACAGATTTTAAACCATGGCAAATACAGCCATTTTTGACATATTTGGACATAAGATTAACGTTTGAATCGAAGTCCGTATTTTGTCTATTGAACCCACCAGAGAATCATACAAAGGATAACGTATTTGAATTTAGTATAGATTATGATTCATTAATCACAACAGGTGAGCTAGCATTGACTATTCTAGAGACAGTAAACAAGAAGGAAAGATATTTTATACCATGGTGGTTAAATTTGTCTGTATTGTTCACAGTAAGTGTCACGAATTTGGCGATGGTCCATTCTGGTATACGTAGTTCAAATTCAAAAGCAAACCTCGATCGTTGTATGACTCTTTGGAACGTATTAGAGTCAACCACTTCAAAGAATCCTCCAAGTATGTTGGTACAATGCGTTTGGTGTCTAAAGATGCTAAATTATATATCCTGTCTGAGATTAGTCAATACAGCAACTATCTTAAACGAAGTGATCGGGGTCAATTTAGGGGACAACTCACCAAATAAGAATAATTTCCATCAATTCAGTAAAGATGGAGAAGATCAAGTCGATGAAGAAACAGTTAATGAACCAGCGCATGTACCTGTGCCAAACACTACTCCTGTCCCATCACATTTGTCTCGGTTATCTGAGACAGTTGTACCCAATCCAAGTAGTCAGACACAGCTACTCAATTTATTAGCTCCAGTTCCCGAAGTAAATATGACATACCCGAATGTACGTGATCAAACGCCAGCAGCAAACTCTAATTCGAACTCCGGATTGATGAATGGTACTGTGAATTCGACACCGTCAGATTTCCTCGAAGATGATTTATTTGCTAATTTACAATGGTTTGATCAAACTTTCATATAAGTTTCGTATATATATGTAATACAATATATACTCCATATAAATGTTTATAATAAAACATGTGTAGAGATGTGTCACCACACAGGCACAATGGATAAATTGCTATTACATAATCTCCCTAAATCGCACAATAGGCTGTACGAGGATATACTCAGTTTAAAAAATTCGGCGTGACTCCTCGAGCGTTGCAAAAGGAACCAATCCTTTACATCTGAGAACTATATAAAGACCATGAAAAAGGGGATCCGATGATGGACAAACAATTTTAAGTTTCTCCTTCAAAAATTAAAGTTTGTAATATAACTAATCAAAATAATTGCTAATATGACTGTTGTTATCATTGGTGCTGGTATTTCTGGTTTAAAGACCGCGTCAGCTTTGTACAAGCATGGTGCCAAAAATATTAAAGTGTTGGAATCAAGAGGTAGAATTGGTGGTAGATTACAAACTGTTACTGGTTACGATGGTATTAGGAGATACGATCTAGGTGCAAGTTGGCATCATGATACCCTATGCAACGATTTGTTTTTTGAAGGTGTTGATGCAGGTGAGAAATATATATTCGATGATGATTTCTTTATTTATGTGGATAAAGAACGTGGTAGAGTCGACAGGGATCCGCAAATGAGATTGGAAATTGTTGATAGGGAAATCAGTAAGTACGCAGATATGGAATACTACCAGAAATTGGGTGCTAAGGACGTTTCGTTTCAAGAACTAGCAACAAGATATCTGTTTGAAAAACGTAAATACTTAACCGATGATCAAATTAGATATTCTGCTCAAGTAAGTAGATACTTAGAGTTATGGCATGGTGTCGATTGGACACAGTTAAGTGCAAAGGATACATATTTTGGCCACCAAGGTAGAAACGCTTTTGCTTTAAATTATGACACAACTGTGAATCGTATTGCAGATACATTCCCATCAGAGTGTATTGAATTGAATACAGAGGTTAATTCTGTAAAACAAGAAAATAATAAAGTTATAGTTACTACCAATGATAACGAAGAATATGTAGCTGATTACTGCGTTGTTACAATTCCTCAAAGTGTCTTAGAACTATCTGTTGATCATTCTGGTAAGAAACAGAGTGGTAGAATTGAATTTGATCCACCTTTAAACAACAGTATCAAGGAAGCATTTAAAAGTGTTCATTTCGGTGGTTTAGGTAAAGTTATTTTCGAATTCGAAAAGACTCGTTGGGATACTACAAACGGTAAAGTTGTTACTTTGGCACAAACATCTGAAGCATTTGTTGACGCAATTCGTGGTGCTGACGATTTTGATAATTTGTTGACTTATTTAGATAAGGAGAATTCAAGAATGATGACAAGAAATTGTTGGAACCAGCCGTTGTATTTTAATAACCTTGCTAAAGGTATCGGAATGTCCAGCTTCATGATGTTGATGCAAATCTCCATTAACAGAATATATTGAATCCATTCAAAATGATAAAAATAAAATATTTGATTTTTTCAAACCTGCATTGGATGCTGTTTTGAAATCCTTAAATGCTAAGAAATCTGTAATTAATGGTATGAATGATTTGAATAAGAAATTTGATGATCCAGATGCACCAGTTTTACGTAACATTATTGTCACTAACTGGACACAGGAACCATACTCTCGTGGCGCATACACCGCATGCTTCCCAGGTGATGACGCTCTTGACATGATTGTTGCATTAGATAAAGGTCAATCGTCCCGTATTAGATTTGCTGGTGAGCATACTGTGATGGATGGTGCAGGATGCGTTTATGGTGCATGGAAAAGTGGACAACGTGAAGCAGATTATATTGCAGAAAAAATGAACTTAACAAAATGAGAAGAGATGGTAGTTGCCAATTAGGACAACTTTTCCTCTCCTTCTATTTTACTTAATTTCAGTTGTATTTACATAGTAAATATATAAATATATATATTAGAACATTATTTGCAGCATTTAATTCATTATCAATTGCGTGGATATCTATTAAATAATGTAGAACCCTTCTAAATCGTTAAAGGGGAAATCTTCTGTATTGGCATCTAGTAACTCATTCTTATAACTGTTCAACAATTTATCAAACCATGATTTCATATCAATTGATTCAAGCTCAGAGTCATTCATTGTTGGAATCTTCACCACTAGAAAATTCCACCAATATTCTGATGGAATCAATTTATTATTATATTTAATGATAGTCTTCCTCCTTAATTTACTGTTCAATATACCATGATAATAAAATTTTTCAAATGGTATTATCTCCGTTGGGTGTACAAAACAATCTGCACAATTACAATCAGTTAATGTACAATTGCAACTTGTATTGCTGCAGGTAGTAGGTCTCTCTATCTCGTCAATATCCTTTGTATCTGATGGTTGTAAACTTGTTAACGGTACACCACTCTTTTGAATATATGAAGTTAATTCATCCTCATTTCTATGAATCAAACAATTTAGACATTGGCATTGGTCATCTGGACATGAACAATCTGCACTTAAATATATACCCTTATGTGTGAAAACATCGATTGTATCATTCTTTGGATCGAATATATCGTTAAATAATTCACTATTACCATTGGTAGAAGGTGTATTGTTAGTTGTGTTAGTTGTTGTTCCTAGACTTGATACAGGTGAATTTAGATTAATAGTAGTATCTGTAATGAAATTACTTGGGAACAAAGATTCCTGAATCTGTATTTCTTCATCTGATAAAATATCTGGTAACTGCCTAATGTGGTTAGGATCGCAGCATTTCTTCTTATTACTATTGTTATTATCTATAAATGTTTCATTAGCCTCTCTTTTGACAGAGTTTTTATTCAAGTTTGAAGATGTCAAACTATCTGGATTATGGACAACATTTCTTTCCTTACCATGTTTACTTATATAATCCTTTTCAGACATGTATACCATTGAGTTCAATCTTCTTCTAGCCCTTTCATTATCATCTAAATCGTCATCATCATAAATTTTGTCATCATCGTCTAAATCATTTCCAGTATGATTATTATTTGGCTGTCCAGATTTATCTTTATTGTCTTCCATTATAATATTTAATCTCCCATCAACTAACATAGCTCTCTTTGTTTGCTTGGCTCTCACGAACATGATAGGTTGAGCATTCATCATTTTGTTATTTGCGCATCCATTTTGGTCAGTAGCACAACCATCCTTGCTAGCTTCTTTATTTTGTTTATTAGCCAAATCATAACTGTCTTGTAACAATTTATTTTTCATTTGAGAATCATTATCTACCATAATAACATCTCGTATATCCACCGGAGAAGGTCTACCTCTAGTTCTTACTTTAACCAACATTCTCTTGGTGTGTCTACATGTCGAAGATCTATGACCTCTAATGCATGAAGAACATGAATATTTTGCACCGTTATAGATAATCATTTTTGGAAAGTGAGCTCTATATTCTGATTGTTGCTATTTTCTTTACTTGTATATGTCGTTAATGATGTATACACTCCTTTCTTAAATAATCATTACAAGTCAACTGAGCTGTTCATCTCCTTTTGCCACTCATCGACGACGATCAGTCACGTCTTCCTGTCTTGTTCACTTCGGCAGAGTTCGATTAAACGCTCTCTCCCATTCACAGCGAACCCACTGAGAAAATATCATATCGCATCCTGGATCATTCGGCAATTTCGCACCGGTTGGTCAGTTTTGGATGACACTTGAGACGGCGGTTCCTTCCTTCAACAGGTGGTGACTTCTTGTAACAACAAAGGGAATTTCCTTTAGAAGTTGTTGAACTTTGACCTGTTTTGTGAGTTCGCTAGTATCTTGTGTTATATAATATATGTATTATTATGTAATTATTTGTCTTTTTGCTTTGTCTTTATTCTAATTTGTTCATAGATCAATAAGGGAAAAAACCTACACATATATACCATACAGCCATCATGTCAAAGACAGCTCAGAAACGTTTATTGAAGGAATTACAACAACTAATTAAGGACTCTCCACCTGGGATCGTAGCTGGTCCAAAATCAGAGGACAATATATTTATATGGGATTGTTTGATCCAAGGCCCTCCAGATACACCATACGAAGGTGGGATCTATAATGCAGAACTACATTTCCCAAAGGATTATCCTTTATCTCCACCAAAGCTGATCTTCACTCCAAGTATATTGCATCCAAATATTTATCCAAACGGTGAAGTTTGTATATCGATTTTACATTCACCTGGGGATGATCCAAATATGTATGAGTTGGCAGAAGAAAGATGGTCTCCTGTACAGAGTGTAGAGAAGATTTTGTTAAGTGTCATGAGTATGTTAAGTGAACCTAATATAGAAAGTGGTGCTAATATCGATGCATGTATATTATGGAGAGATAATAGACCTGAATTTGAAAGACAAGTTAAATTGACCTCTTTGAAATCATTAGGTTTTTAAATTCGTTCAGTTTCTTTACCTTTATTTATAGATATTTACATATAGGTAGATATAATATGCAGAATATATATATATATATATTTACAACCATTTTTTGAAGATTATGACTATTTACCTACACAGAAAGTAGAGAATACTACACCTAGAATTTCTTCCATTCCGACATGGGAACCTGTTATCTTTCCAATACCATCAATAGCAGATTTTAAATCCTCAGAAGCCATTACTATATCGTTACCGATTTGTTTACTTAGTAGGAAAGAATCAATACCATACAGAACATCGTTATGAAGAATTTCTCGCACTCTTTTCGACACAGTGATGGAATTATTCTGGTCATCAATTAAGGCCAATTCTTTAACTGTGACGATTAAATGTTCGGCAAGTTGCTCAATCCCTTCGTTGGTGACACATGAAACTGGGATCACAATGCTATTCTTCTGGAATGTTCTTTGTAAATGATCCTTGATAATTTCAATTTGCTCAAGGTTTAATAAATCAATCTTATTCAATACAAAGATTAATGGTTTATCCTTGAATGAATCGGACTTTAACAAATTCATAATTTTATTGTCCCTAATACCACCTTTACTGGCATCTACGACAACAACACACACATCACTCCTTTCAGCTTTATGTGCAGCCTTTTCGATTCCCATCTTTTCAATCACATCATCAGTTTCGCCTCTTATCCCTGCAGTATCACAGAAAACAATTTTATAGCCCTCCAAATCCATGACTCTATCAATGGTATCACGGGTTGTACCAGGTATATTACTAACAATCGAGACATCATCTCTAGCAAGAGCGTTTAACAGTGATGATTTCCCAACATTTGGTTCACCAATTAACGCTAGCTTCAAACCATCTTGAATTAAATGTGCACGGTCCACTCTCTGGATGAAATTCTCAATGTCCTTCTTCAAAATTCTGACACTTGATTCAACATTACTAAATATTTTATAATTATCAGAATCTATATCATTGTCCTCACCAAAATCTATCACTGCAGTCAGCTGTGCTTCATTGTTAACCAAACTAGATCTCCAGTTTTCAAACAATTTCTTATTGGAGCCGCTGAAACTAGCCAACACACTTCTCCTTTGGGAATCTGTCTCAGCATCAATCAAATCTCTGACACCTTCAACTTCAGTCAAATCAAATTTTTGATTTTGAAATGCACGTTTAGAAAATTCACCTGCTTCAGCATATCGAATATTTATATTATTGTCGCGATCATTCAGAGAACCAATTGATTTCAACACACTTCGAACCACGGCGGTACCACCGTGCAAATACAGCTCTAAGGTGTCTTCACCGGTATAACTATCTGGACCAGGAAATACACTGATTAATGACTGATCTAATAACCCTTCCTCCTTCTTCACTGCAGACGGTTCGTAGATATTTCTTAACATCATCATTCTTGGAACAGGATCATTCTTCCTTCTTGTTAATTTATGGTATATATATCTAGATGATGAACCAGATACTCTAACAATAGCGATTGCAGATTTTTGGGCAGGTGGAGTAGCCAACGCATATATGGTTGGTAAATGGAAAGTCGATGGAATATATGAATCGTGAATATGACGAACAGAAATAGTTTGTAGGTTCAATTTTGTTATTCGCTTTATCGAAGACCTTGGGTAAATATATTGCAGAAACATTTTCGCAAATAGTCTCACAGCTTAACTACCTGATATAGCCAAATGTTGATCTAATAATATGTCTTTTAGAAGATGGTCATTCTGAAAAGTTATGATCTTGGCCTGAACTTCATATCCTCCTTTCAACTACTTTAAAATATCACTATATCGATAAAAATTCAGCAGGTCACGTGATCCCAAAATTCTCCAAAAAATAAATGGACGAGTTGGGAATCGAACCCAAGACCTCTCCCATGCTAAGGGAGCGCGCTACCAACTACGCCACACGCCCAGTTTTAATTGCAAAAAATGTTAAATATTAGAGTATAAAACTTAGCCATAATTGAGAACAAAAATTTATATTGTTTACAAGTTTTGATGCAATAAATAGTGTAATATACTAGCAATAAGAACATCATTTGGTAATTTATGATTTAGTCAATCTGCAATAAAATCTATTATGAGATTCTAGGTTTCTATATCCTTATTATTCCCACATATATATTGTTGAGACACTAATATGATACTTGAATTATAGTATATTATGTGTCACTGTATCATAGTGGTGTGTGGGTGTATATATTAATCCATGCACTGACCGAGAAAATATCTTTGATATTTTCCTCATCTCGAAAAAAGCACAAATGTACAGAGTTAACATATTGTATAATATATATATGTGTTACTACACATATATGTAGTTAACTTATGTATAACTTATATAAAGTAAGCAATTACAACTACACTAATTGTACCATTATTAATTACAACAATACTAATCTAATAATGTCCTCGACTAATATAAGTCAATACTTCCAAATACTACAACAACATATATATAACTCGATAAGGGGACCGAATACTACAATGTTGCACTTGATAACACCCATAATTTGGTACTATATATTACAAGTAACTACCCCATTACAAAACCCTAACCCTTTTATTCCTCTGACCATTTGTACACATTAAATATGACCAAATTGTTCAAGCGCCACCCGAATAATGCAGATAATGTTGTAAATTGTTAGATTTATCAGATTCCATTTCTTAAAAATTAATGTACAAAATATTATATTATATTGATCAACGTATATTCGTCTGATCTTTTTAGTAAACAAATTACAAATAATATATAAAATAATTAGGAAATACAATATTTCATTGCATGAAATATTGTTCCCTTTATATACCATTGGATTCATGATTTCGTGATTATAAATCTCCAATATTAGCATTGTAGAAATTATGCAAGGTTCTGAATTACATTTCTTTCTTATTTCTTATTCCTGTAGATCGTTAAATATTGAACATTATCAATCTTTATCTTTTTATTCCTATTCTATTTTAATTTTTTCATGCAATTCTTCTACTTAGCAAATTCCGACAGATAAAAGATCGTTTGAATAAATTAAGAAAAGACTTTGCAGAACATGAAAGCCTTATCAATAATTGGAAAACACAACTAGAAAATATAGCTGTTACAAAACACAATATGGGAATCTTTTCAGAAGAAGAATACAATTTCTGAGATTGGTTACAAACCAAACAATACATTAGTAAATGAATTTGACTATAGTGCAACTAAGAACATCTTGTTATTTACAAATCAAGATTCTGTAGAAATGACCAGCGGGACAAAAAGGGTAGAACTAACTAAGAGTTAGGGTTTTGTAATGGGGTAGTTATTTGTAATATATGGTACCAAATTATGGGTGTTATCAAGTGCAACATTGTAGTATTCGGTCCCCCTACAAGGGTTATATCGGTATGTGCTTATAGTATGGATATAGAAACTTAAAACCTCATAATGGCTTTGCAACAGATTCTGGAGGAAAATACTATTATGCATTAACACAAAATGACAAAAATGTAAAATATTACGGAGAACTGTCAGCATAGCTATACTATTAGTGAAGTATTTTATTAATTAAAGAATGCTACAAGAAAGAAATATCCAAGAGAGGTGAAAAATAGAGTGTGGCAAAGAATATTAGTAGATAAGTATTGCTCAAATACTACTAAAGTGAATGCAATTTTTTACAATATAATCCTATTAGAAATTTACACATGGGACCCAAAATATGATTCACCATTAACATGTTGTTATTAATAATAGAATCTACAAATGTTTGCTGGAGAATTAGAAGATAAATTGATGCTTTACACAATTGCGCTAGATGGGTTATTAGAAAATTCTCTAAAAAGATTAATAACCAAGATGGTTGATTTAATTGACTTTTTAAAGAAGCAAACCCATTCGTACGCCATTCATGAAAAGAAATGTACTTCATGTGGATCATTAGTTTAAGCAAGTTGGAACTATCCCCAGAAAAATGACCAAAATGATTAGGCCAAGACAAATGTATCAACAAGAACAAAATCAGACTGATTCATGAACAACATACAATAAAACCAAAAATCTATTACAAAAAGCATCAAAAACATCAAAAAACATCAAAAACATCAAGAAACATCAAGAAACATCAAGAAACATCAAGAAACATCAAGAAACATCAAGAAATTACAAAAACAATTTAAAACAATATAAAACCTAAAAAATTAAAAACAAAATCAATTAATACATCCTCAGGAATAACTTAACTCCGGATTTAAAATTAATACAAAAATATATTCCACTAGAAACGACACCATCATTTCATGGAGTAGTTGAAGGAAACAAGATCAATATTCTCGTTGCAGGCTTTCTAAACATCAAAATTTTGACCAACGGCAACAGCAAGAACAGCTGTATTTTACACTCTAAATGAAGATGTTACAATATTAAGTGCAATAAAATTAAATAAAGATACAGGTCTTCAAATTGATGCCAGCTTCAATTTTGTTTAGACTAAAAATTACAAAATTATGCGTGAAAGTATATGAATACATTATGGGTAAATTAGGACATTATTGAAATGCGAAAACCACAGAAGATAAGAAGAAGAATACTAACTAAATTAATATACTCAAAGGAGAAAATGGATTGTTAAATGAGGAACATTATCAGTTTTACAATCTCTACTATCTTTTTTATTTATGAAAGTAATATTATGGCCGCCATTCTTCTATTGTGTAATGTTCGACATAAATATTGCTAACTTTCTCAATACCTTTCTTTTTTTATTATTCTTATCAGGTTTTATATTTCCCAGGCAACTCTTTTTTCTAGCAAATTTCTGACATATTCTCTTTCATGCAACACGGTCGGCGGGAAAATATATTCATAATCTTTCCTGTAATTATTAAGAAAATGAACTTCTGAAGGAAATACGTAGCAGAGACGGCAATTAGTCATAAAATAGGATTTTTCGATATATTTAAGATTCTCGATTTTAATATTTCCCCTCAAATTGAAGGAACAGATCCTATTATAAGAGTTTAGACAGTTTAAATCTTACCGATCGAGAACATAGCATTTCCAGGTAGGAAAAAATTGATGAAGACAATAAAAAATATGTTAGGAAAGTTAATTGTGTTCCTGTTTATTGTACCACCTATAGTTGCCATTCAGACATTCAAAGACAATTATGGAGCCGACGCTCTTCTGTTGTACCCGAATAGTGAAATTCAACAGTCTGTTTACAATATCCTGGGGTGCCTCAGTGATTTAGGTGTGCCTAATGATACTAATATACATGTCTTTGGCGACGATCAGGTTGAAATTTACCTACCCTCAAGATTAGAGATGGAGACACCTTTCAATCAACTGTTCCATTTTTGCCACAGGATATTTCCACTACGCGTAATTTTTATGAGTACATTTGCTGCAGTTGATGAATATTCTGGCAGGGAAGTTGGAAGCCTTGAAGATATACTCAAAGGAGACGTATTATTGCCTGAAATAAAGCCAGCTAAAACAATACCACCATACTTCAGTTTACACGGAGATACCAGCTATGCATTTTTAGTTATCAAAAAATATTGGGACCGTATACTTAACTGCTTCTTGTCATATGTGCATCGTTTTGCCGAGTAGATCAAGAACTTTAAGAAATTATACTCCTTCTGTCCTATTATAGTTATAGTAGCATATTCTGATATGTTACTATACTACTGGTGCCTACTCTCCATTTGATGTGACCGAAGTTTGAAACATCCTCTATCAATTCACTATAATACTATGATTTTTACCTCTTCAGAAATCTGCTGAAGTAGTTGATATAATTTACTTTCATAACTATCTTCGCAAGTTATATCAGTACTTCTATAATTAAGTAGGTACTATGGATATAGCGGTACCTTACGGATAATGAAAATGATAAACTTTGCGAAAATTATATTGATATGAGCAGTGGATATAACTGGTAAGGTTTCAGTGTAACAATATGGTGTTGTTGGTATCAATTTTTTTAAAGTAAGTAAAACTTCTAGTAAAATGCGTATATTTAACAGAATTTTAACGATATAAATGTGCTTAAATTTTTTTCTTGTACTGTATAGGTATTATTCATTATTTAGTCTCATCATACTTTATTCTTGCAATATCAGGAAATATATAAACATAATGTTTCTATAAAGAACAACGGATGATAATACGAATCCATTAATGTCGGATTACATTTATTCAAACAAATAGAACCGAATAGAGATGTAATTGCCTTAACATTTATTAGCGCATATCTAATGTTCCGTCTTGCAAATTGGTACACGTCTCCTAATGAGTCTCAAACATGAAAGTATATTTTTCAGAAATATAACAATATACTGGCTAGCAACCTGAGTATATGTCTTGAAGGTTCCGTTGCTTACAACATCCGATAAGTTTTCATCTACCTTTATGGTTGTACTAGTTCTAAAAGATTTGCTAAAATCTTGGCAGCGAAACTTGCGGAACAGGAGGAACTTTCAGACACTTCCGTCTTCCGGAATAAACATCTGATTATATAAGTTCCGTTTCCGTTAAAGAATATCGAAGCAACTATAAACAACGTAAAGGAACGTCAAGTATCGAGACTGTTTGCACTTTTTAAAGGTGTGTAACGGAAACGGATGTCGATAACAACCTTACTAATCTTTTACATATTTATGATGAAGTAGTATCTTAAGAAATGATCGAATTTGCTGATGTATAAAAAGGCAATGCAATAACAACTATTTGACCAATGCATCATTTAAAGATTTCCTTCCTTTCATCTTAATGTAAGGAATCGAAAAAACCAGTAAATATAACTATTAAAACCCATAACCACAATATGTCATTTGTTAAAGATTTCAAACCTGAAGCGTTAAAGGATACCTCTTTATTCAAACCAATTAAGATTGGTAACATGGAATTAGAACACCGTGCGGTTATGGCACCATTAACTAGATTAAGAGCCCATTATCCAGGTCAAGTTCCAAATGTCGAATTGGCCACTGAATACTATGATCAACGTTCCAAAAGACCAGGTACATTCCTAATATCTGAAGCCGCTATTATTTCTCCTCAAGCTGGTGGTATCGATGATGCTCCAGGTATTTGGAACGATGAACAAGTAGACGCTTGGGCTAAAATTATCAAGAAGATTCACGATAACGGTTCCCATATCTTCATTCAATTTTGGGCATTAGGTCGTCATGCATTCCCAGGCAATTTGAAAAGAGATGGATTAAGATATGTCTCTGCCTCGGATGATGTCTACATTGACGATTCTCGTCAACAGATTGCATTTTATGCTAATAACCGTCAGCATGGTTTAACTAAGGATGAAATTAAGAGTTTCGTCAAAGATTTCGCTAATGCATCTAAGAATTCTATTAAAGCTGGTGCAGATGGTGTAGAAATCCATAGCGCCTTCGGTTTCTTCTTGAATCAATTTTTGGATCCAATCTCTAATAAGAGAACGGATGAATACGGTGGCTCCATTGAGAACAGATCTAGAATTGTTCTAGAGGTTGTTGATGCCTGTATTGAAGCAGTCGGCGCTGAAAAAGTCGGTATCAGATTAACTCCATGGGCAAGATACTTAGGTATGTCCGGTAGTAACGACCCAACCCTGTTAGCAACGTACTGTTATGTCCTAGGTGAATTGGAGAAAAGACGTAGAGCAGGTAATGGTTTAGCTTATGTCCATTTAGGTGAGCCAAGAGTCACTGATCCATTCTTAATGGAAGGTAAAGGTATGGAAATGTATGGTCATAATGATTTTGTCTTCTCGATTTGGAAGGGCCCAATTATTCGTTCTGGTAACCTTGCATTACACCCAGATATTGTGAAAGATTTATTGAAGAATGACAGAACTCTGATCGCTTATGGCAGATATTGGATTTCAAATCCTGACCTGGTTGATCGTTTAGAAACGGGTTTGCCATTCAACAAATATGATAGAGGTACATTCTTAGGTAGAACTGCTAAGGGTTTAACAGATTACCCAACTTACTATGAAGCCATTAAGAAAGGCTACAAAGTCGAAGCCTAGGTTCATTTGGTAAATCTCTTCATCTTTTTTTATATGATGAGATCACCGCCTGATCCATTTTACATACCATATTTCTCTTATAAACGCTATATAAAATTTAAAAATAATGAATAAATAAATTGAATATCTGACAACCAAAGGACGGCATGAGATTGTTATCCCATCATTGATATAACGTCTCTGATCGCTGTCACTGTGATAAGTATCACAATTGGTCGTTTTTGCGTCGTATGCAGCGACAACTTTTCCCAGTTTCTTCCTCGCTCGCTGCCCAAAGGATGAAGCGGTGAAAGCGGAACCAAAGAGAGAATTACGAAGCTGTTCGATTGCTCACATGAAGAAGTAAGTACTCTATATTTGTACAAGTAGTGTGTAACAATAACTTTCAATACCGTATATCCCTTATCATTCAACACAAGTACATAGCTGGTATATTGTATCAACGATGTTTCTATGCAGGAGGGCCCCCACAATATGTGGTCGTCGTACAACGATATCAACAATCATCAACTATAATGGTAAACTTGATATAAGGACAACAAATAGATACTTCACTCAGGGGTCCATTATGAATAAACCACATAATAGTTCAAAACTGAGTGAAAGTGAATTGCAAGGTTACAAGGAGTATTACAAAGAACTTAAGACTGTAATCAATACCATCCCTGAAGAAATCGCATCACAATCACAACCGTTAATTACATTGCATAATCGATTAGAACTACCTTCTGAATTCAAATTATCTACATTATCTAGATGTTTGACCTGCAGGACCTCCAGATTACCTAATGTGACCATCGCTAACGATAATTCATCAAGCGATTTGAAGGCGTTCCCAAGTATAGTAGAAACCAATAACTTATTGGATAATCATGGTTTGAATATATTTGGAAAGAATATTTTAATGTATCATATCACTAGACACATGTTATTGAAATATCCTAGATTGCCTACCATTGTATTGAATGAAGCTATTGCATCATATATTTCACAAGACTCACTATCTAACATTGCTAGATCATGGGGTGTTGAAAAGGAAGAAAGCGCAATTGTGGAGAGATATTTACGTAAAGAGCCAATTCCTTTAACGTTAGGTAAATTAAGATACTTCAACAATACGTTGAAGAAATTGGATGGTATTGAAAGATTGACTAAAAACGGTGAATTCTCGGAGAATGCTGCATTGTCATTGGCCTTAAGAAGTATAATTGGTGTCCTTTACACAATCCAACCTAATCTGGCCGAAAGGTTCATTGATAAGCATATCCTATCAAGGAAATTGGATGTATCGAAATTATTCATGTTTGAACAACCAACTAGAGAACTTGCAAAATTATGCGAAAGAGAAGGTTTACAGAAACCTATCTCTAAATTAACAGCAGAATCTGGTAGATTATCTAAAGCACCAGTATTCATCATTGGGGTATTTTCTGGTGACGAAAAATTAGGTGAAGGATTTGGTTCCTCATTAAAAGAAGCCAAGGCAAGAGCAGCTACAGATGCATTATTGAAATGGTATTGTTATGAACCAGTTTTACAACAGGGACAAAAACCTGTTGTTGATCACGGTACAGTCATTGTCTAAACATCTAAACTAATACGCAAATTCTTAAAACTGAAAATATAATTTTTTGATATCTTTAAAATTCTTCTATAAATATGTATATGTGTTTATATATACTTGTAAATAATAATACCGAAAAAATATAAAAAAAAGTACGCTAATCGTATATTTCAAAACGGACCAAAGTAATATACAAAAGTCAGGTATATTGACAATGGGGGGAGTCTTTGAAGTTAGGATTGAGTCCAGTGTGCTCTCTGAAGTCAATTATAAATATGAATTGAAATGTTCTATCGATGGATATGATAACGTCGCCCAATGTTTCCTTTTGCTAGGGGCTGTTGATACAACTATCACGATAAATAAATGTATAGAAATTCCAATTGCAGTCAATGGACCAAATCATTTTGCATTTGTTCCAGATATCGAATTGTTTCAAAGGAGGTTGACATTGGTGAAGCAAGTGATCTCAAAAGATATAGTCCCAGTTGGGATTATATTGATCAACAGTAAAATATTCCAATATGATGAATTGATACAATCCATATTCGTTTCAAATTGTTTAGAGTTAAGTAATCTAGCACATATATTGTTTCATTACGAGCCCTTGAAAATCACTAATAACTTTACAGAACATAATTTATCCCTTGAGTGTTATACTAAGAAGCACGATGGTACTACCTTGAAATTTCAAAGAAAGATATTTGATATAGTAATGGATGACAGGATCGATATATCCACCGAATCACTGAAACGTGGTAATAATGATAGAGATGCTACTTTACAAGATCCTGTACCCAAATCGATTAAGCAATTATCAGGTACAGATTATTCGCCATGCGCTACACAAGAATTTAATCGAATTAATGACAATGAAAATCAATTAGTGTCAAGGTTAATTAAAAGAATAGAAATAATAATATCATTTCTCAAAAAGGACTCTAAAATTCCGCAATCATATAATAGTAACCATGAATTGATACTTCGCAAAGTTTCGATACTTGTTTCCCGATTGGGATTGGGTGGAACAGACGATATCGAAAATGAGGTAATGAATAAGGAAAACGAAATTAAATTATTACAAATAGCTTGTAATCAATGGGAAATGGTTACACCCCATTAAACTATTAATTTATATACACAATGCACTAAATATTCAACATATACCCGGTCATATCAATAATTTACGGACACTTCTTGAAACATCCCATTCATTCAACGTTTTATCAAACTTACAGTGTATTAACTTTTGACCACTTACAGGACAAACGCCTTCATGTCCTTTTAATGATGTTACTGCACATGGATAACACATGACATAACCGGTTTCTATCATTGATGGATTTTGAATCTCGTTGTGACATATCGCACATCTATTAGTAGATGTCACATCTGGGTCATAATCAGTCAATGGCGGTTTAGGTATCTCTTTATCGATACTATTAATAGCTTTTTGCAATTTGTTGGTCAAATCTTGGTTCACCCACCACTGATACACTTTCAGCATAAACATGAATGTAGGGAACGCTTGAGATCCCGTAAATGCAAAGCCGTTCCATAATGACGATATAATCTTGTTGAAACCGTGTAAGATAGTGAAATTATTGAATTTTATCTTTTTCTGCAATAATATGTTATTTGATATTTCTGATTTTGTAATATCAGTATGATTCAAAGGTAGTAATGTCCTCATATTACTTATATGCGCTAGGTATTCTAGAATGGTTGAAGAATTGTGAATGCCTGATACAAATGTCAATTTTACTATTACATTCAACAACAACAATAGCCTCCTTACATATGGATATACTTTTAATATCCATTTTTGTATGTTTGTCAAGTTATTAAAATGTGACAGGTTGATTAATCGTTTATGATAATCATCCAATTTACTTTTCAAATACGGCAATATTATTTTTTCTAACCAGATTATCAATTTTTGAGATTTTTTCAATTGTAACGATTTTGGCCATGCCGATATCTTTCCCTGACTTATCAAATCGAGATAAGTTTGTACTGTTTCATCTTGTACTTTATTTATTTTCTGCAAACCATAATATTTATCAACAAATGTTGAATTGTATTTGTTGATATGATACCATTCAATGGATCCCTTCAGTAATATTGAAAACCACTCGTCAAAATAATTGTTTACAGATATGGAAAACTTAGAAGGATAGTTGGTTATCCAATATTTTGTAAGAATGTATCTTAGTGATGCCGGTAACAGGTCATCGATCTCTTGCGATGATAAAAGTTCAAAGAGAGTAGGATAATATGAACTTAAACCATTGGAATCATTCTGAACAGACGGCAAATTTGAATAAAAACTCATTTTGATACAGTTAGCCTAGTCTGTAGTTGTTTGTTATTTAATGTTGTTGGTGATCGTTTCTTAGGAACCTTGTTATCTGTTTTAGTATTTTTTTGAAATATATTTTGTTTAAATCCGGGTCAACGGGGTTAATAAGAAAAGGAACTATAATCATATTACAGATTAACTTATTATAAAGATAATAGACAGTAGGCAAATTTAAAGAGGACATCATCGGTGCTTTAACGAATACCTCTTTAGGAGGTAAATTGATATATAAAGATATAAATATTTTAGTGAAGGTGGACACGCATGTCATAATAAAACGAATTATTCCAAGATGTGTCACATAACTTAAAAAGCAGTTCCCATCTAGCTGTTGAAGAATTATTATTTATCCTTGAATTTCTTATGTCGATTTAGAATCAAGGAACTAGTTGTGTAATAGCACTTGATATTGTTTTATCATTGCCATTCTCACAGAATTATGCTTCAAGATGGTGAGTTTTAAAAGTCCTGCAACATTACGTGACCCAGCGTATCAATCATCCCCTTCTCTGCTATGTTAGAAGTAGAGATCATTGTAGTAAAATAAGAACTATAAAACATACTTGTAGTACTATTTTCTATCTGGTAAGAGGGTTCGATTGAAATTACCCTTGAAAAACAAGTTCTCTCAGTGAGTCATCACTATGCCATACAAAATAAAATAAAAAAGTACAAGTGAATCAATTTATTGCATCTGGAGGTTGAAATTTTATGACACCATCTAGAATGCACTATCATCAGTTATAAAAATGGCAACTCATAATGTTGTTATGGCAAACAACAAAGAATATTTTATGATCAACCTCCTGTGATTGCTTTTTTGCAGTTCTTGGAATAACTACGGTGTCTTCTCTGTGAATTCTTTGGAACGGATATTACTGCCCTGATAATAAAAGGCAAAATGAGACAGAAAATCATTCTTTAAAAAATATAAACCACCTTAACCAGAACGGTAGAGCACAAAAAGCACATAAATAGATCCATTGTCTATCAAATAATACCAAATCTGACTATTCTGAATGTTCTGATTAAGATTGCGTCACTACTATACCCTCTAAATGCTTTTTTGTCAAATTACATCTGGACGATGTTTCAACATGCCGTAACAACAATGTGCCCAATTACAAAAATTTGAAAGACTAATGAACTTCATAGAATTGACATGTTACTAATATGAAAATTCTCATAATTATTAGATAATTAACTAGAATCTTTGACAACACTTGAAGATATCATTTTATTACGACTACTAAAACGTTGCATTCTTTTCCCAAAGTTAGACGGCTGAAATTGAGGATAGCCACTTGAATTTTGCGCCATATTATGCCATTGTTTGAATAAATACTTTTAAATCGGAGGTGTTCTCTTATCAGAGTTTTTAAAAAAATTTGAAGAAAATTCAACTTCTTTTCATGACATACGACAAGACTACAAGTTTGCAAGACTTGGAAAATATCCGTGTACAGAACTTCGTTCATAATGAGATGAATTAGTGGAAGCCAATGTAATCTACTTAAAGTTTTGATTGTTGGGTGGAGTCATTTTAAAATAAAACGATTTTGTCTACTTTACTACATGTTAGTGCTTAATAAAACATCTAATTGCAAACATCCAGACCAGAAATTCACGAAACATTGTCACTGTGTGTATTTAAGCACACTTCACTACCTCACTACTCTTAAAATGTTGTTATATGAGCATATTTAAGATTAAAATATGCAAGCACTATTATACTTGCAAGATATGTTCTGCTGTTTCAACTATTATAATACACCAAACGGGATTAGAGTGTTCTACCTAAAGCAATAAAAAAAATACTAGAATATCATTCTATTGTCCCTTTAGACGATATCCAATTCAGAACGATTATTATGCTCTGTATTGTTAAACATGATACTACTGATCAAATGGCGATGGATGCTGTCATGTATATCAATTTAAGGCAGATACTATCTATTACGCAAACGTAATTTGAAATGCTATTTCAAAATGGTAAAACTATTCCATATTTCTCCTTGAAATAATTTACATTAATTTGTAGGAATAGGTCCCATATACATAAATCGATACATCATCACGTTTAAATGAATAGTCAATCATAATTTATTATTGATTCTTCACGACTTTCACATATCTGCTGGATAACTTAATAAAATAAAGGAAGATTTCCATGAGGGGGTGGTTGCAAACGAGCTGATTCAGTCGATATCCGTTTGTGAAATTATGAATTATACTACACTTTATAAAACAATACTCCAACCACTAGTAGCATGGTGTTTGAATACTAAATGTGTGGGGATAATGGATCATGAATATTGTCTTTCTGACATTCCGTAGCCAACTCGGATGATCTCTTAGGTCTTTAAAACCAGCCAAAGGTTTAACAATTGAATAAGTTCACTTTACTCCACTATGCATATCAATCTTAGTAAATCATAATGTGTTATAACTGCTATTCCGTATGGTAAATTTCATGTATGTGAAAAATAAAGATAATGAGGCAATTACTAACTTTATTCTGTCCTGGTCATTGAAAATAAAGATAATTATAATCTGGAAAGTGATGCGTTATTGGTCTAGCACTGTATGGAATTTTAAGTAAAAATTTTTTTTTAACATTTCTTTGCTTACCATTGAGAAGATGGACAGCCTATATCTTGTGTGCGTAATTGGAATAGATTCACTATCTGAACAATTGAATGTATTAATATTGTCTAATTTTGTATGTTGTATATATATTAAGTAATGTGATATCTAAATCCTGAAATTATATGTAACTAACTAAATAAGGGAGAATCGGGATAATTTTTATTTTGTTTTAGTGATGAAATTTACACGCTTGATTTTGAAAATATTCTATTATGCATTTTTGAGACTCATGAAAAATCGCACGTATAATGATTGTAAAAAAACATTTCAAGGATAGCATTGTTCTTTTACATATAGTCTGTTGTTACCAAAGTAAATGCCGTAACTAAACATTCACATAATAACTGAAGTAATAGTTGAAGGGTCGGACCTCAGATAAGAACGCTTCCTTTTTTCCAAGGCTTTGTAAGCGTGTCATCTTTGGGTTTTTTTTTCATAACGAATAATAGCTGTCTGAACTCTTTTGAATTGATTAATTTTAGTACTCTCACATATGCTGTTTAACTTTTTAATTGTTTCGTCTCTAGATAATTCTCATTTCCAAACTCATCGTTTTCCAAAAGTTTTCTTCCAATGCTTTCCAAATAAGAATTTCTCATTAACTTGAATAAGTCATTTGTAATAATATTGCTCATCTTTTTATATTCCAATTTATCAAAATGTGGTTCATCTTTCTGGTTGTCTCCTTCATCTTTCTCATTGTCTTCTTCATCGCTTGCTGATTTAACCCAAAATACCACTGGTTGGGACATATATTCCAAAAATTCAATTGATGAAATATTTTCTTCAAAAGGGCTTGATTTTATAATATCCATAAATAAACTGTAAATACCGTCTCTGTTGACATCTTCAAATCCTACAAATATCAGAGGAACATTCCAGTATAATACCTGATTACCTATAGTATATACCGGAGTATTTGGGCCAAATTCAAAGGGTTTAAAAAGAGAAGGGTCTACTTCCTTATATTTCGCATCTTTAATATATATACTTTGACCAAAAAATGATTGATCTACGAGTGCTTTCTTTCAATCATAACTATTATTTTTTACAAATGGCGTAAGGTTTTGGGGCAAAACCATATAAATTATAGCACATGATTGGTTACCTTTGACGATAATAGTGGGGAAATCGTGGCGCCCTTTCGGTATATCACATTTGAACATCAGATACCATGAAGAATCGTTATCATATGGTTCCTCCTGATTCATTGCTCTGATTTCTTCACGATACTGTTCTAACAATGGATGGGTTGACAACGTTAAAGACATCTGCAAACCATATTTATCATCGTCTCTTTTTTCATTTGAAATATTAAAAATATTGGCTCCCCAATCATACATTTTTAAAAGAGATTTCCTGCTGATATCTGGACTTATTATATTGATTCTTATTGATATTGAAGCTATCTACTTGAGAGAAAATAAATGGTATTGCATTAATTCACATTTAAAATGTTAGTATTTTCATTTCTATTAAGGGTATCCATAGGATCTACGTTCGGCGAGATAATGGTTTTTCCTGATATCCTGGCGAAGAATACCCACCTCACGCCTATGTATAGTAGAGATAAATTTTCTGTTTACGAAAGAAAATGTCCGCCTCTTTTGTGTAAACAAATTTATTTTGGGGCCACTTAGCGATTTGGGGGTCCTAGGGTTAATACTTTTCCCTTAGTTTTCCAGAGTTTTTTAATAATCAAGAATAAAAGTAAACAAGTAGACATTGTAGGTTCCCTTATATAGGGAATGGAATTGAAGAGTTGTGCGAGATTTGCCAAGCCTTTTTTCATATAGATTTTTCAGGTTTTTTTCGCTTTTTCACCCTGCTCTCGGTGAGTTTATGTACAGATCGACGGCTTCGGGTGCCCAATAATTTCGTTTGGGAAACCGTTTTTCAGGGCATATTTGTTTTTTGCTGGGAGGTCCCTCTCAAAAATATTGTTGTGACCAGAAAAATAACCGGAGATACATAGAACGCATCATTCTCGCTCACGGTCGAGAGAAACGGTCTGTTTGTTTTTTTTGTTTTGGATGTTTTGTCAACAAAGATATTTATATTAACAAGCAAATAAACATTAAGTATTATAAAGAAATATATAAGCTACAATGATTCTTTTAATAGTGTACTTCACACTAAAACTGAATTGGTCTAAGTTAATTTATAAAGAGCATAGCAACAACTTAAGACTACTTATAATTTAAATGTTAAAGTTACTTTCAAGTCAAAGAACGTAACATGAATTCTTATCTGATTTTTATACCAGATTTAAAGCGAAATTCATTCGTACAGTTGAATATGTATGCCGAAAGGGTAAAAATCTTACTTGTAGAAATGAATACTACGAGAGTTTAAGACAGAAATAAATTTATATGTGTTACAACATAAAATTCTTGAGTTATCTGAAATAATTAATGAAATTGCCGTGGCTAAGCAGAAGAAAGTAATATTCTGGATTGAGTAAATTAACATCCAGTTTACTGTGTATGAAGTGTTCAACAGCAGATATGGAAAGAAGTTTTGTATTTTGAAAAGCATTTTATGTCATCGTTATTAATTAGATTCCTAAATACTAGAGGCCTCAATTCTGATCAGATTCAGATTAAACTCTTTTGGTATCAAGTCTAAAAAAGTTCACCGGATAGATATCTCAAGGAAACTGTATTCAGCTATGTACTTGAACACATTTAACCATCAAAATTGTAATGCTGTGATGACATTAAGCCATAATCGTTCTCCCATCCAGATGCTGCTGCGCTACTATGTGTTTCATTTTGAAAGCACACGAAGTACCCAAAAAAAATTACCAATTATGTTGGGTTAATAACTGGGAAGTATTGGTGCAAGTCAATAGGAACATTAATAGGCCCCATAGTTTAGAAGATATAATTGTATTAATAAAGTTGTAATGAATATTTGTACAATTGATAAAATTGTAACTACTTATTCTTTTATATTATTCATAAACTATATAAGACTTAACTACTTACGTTTCTAGAAAAAATATTACTTCTTTTATATATATTATACGTTGTGTTAACTCTGTATATTTGTTTTTTCTCTCTGTGTGTGGGTATATCTATACCCACACACCACTATAATACAGTGGCACATAATCTAATTTAGTTCAAGTAATTCAAATATCATATAACAGTCTCAATAGTTAGAAGTTCTATAAAGTATGTTTGCATAACTATGTCATAGTAATTTTCCAGACACATATAATGGTTAATTAATGATAGCTAACTTGTACTTCTAGATATTCATATACATATATGTGTGTAAAAACTATAAAATTGGACCTTTACTTATGATAATATATTATTGTGCGAAGTTTCAAGTTGATGGATGTGCAAAATAATTCAAAATTAATGGAAAGATATATTGCACAACTAATCCAGCAATTCTTTTTTTGCTCGGGTCTGTAGTCCATAAAACTATTATTAATTCTACAATCATCGATAATGAATGAATAAAAAAACGGCTACAGAGGGTGATTCATACCAGCTTCTGTTCTTTTTTTATACAGTTCGACTATCTTAATTAGCATCTCTTGCATTTTGTTGTTTAACTCATATAACCTAACCAGATTACTCTTAGATATATAAGAAAACTGATTATTATTGCAATAGGTGAATACTGCAGCTCCTTTTTTATCTATATACCCGTTCAGCTCTGTTGCCGCCTGATAAAATTTACCAGCATTGTCTAATATTTTTAACTGAGTATCTGATAAATGTTTCTTTATGTATTCTTTTCTTCGAAAAAACACAGATATTTTTTCTTTAATTGTCTTATTGGAATCCTCTAATCCAAAAGATATTGTCTGGTTCAGGGCATCAAAAGGTGCTTTAATAAAATCATGTTGGTCTTTTAAGTAATAGAATAATTCATCTGTTATTCGCTCATTAAACATGATGGGGAAATAGTTCACGTTGATCTTCTTATGATAAATCTTCCACAGTATGTCATCTATAATCTTTGTTCCATATAGAGGATCTCCGATTGTAATAATTACTTTATCTCTGGAGAATATAAATATACCATCATTTGCAGGAACAATTGGTTCCTCAAAATTGCCAGATTTCATAAAACAGGCCATAGATAGTTTTTCTTGCAATGCACCGGGAACTATATTTTTAATGTCCGGGACCAACAATTCAGTTAGAGTGGTACTTTTTGAAGTTTCTTCTTAAAATTCTCTCGAAATATTTAGTACCTTTTCCATTACCAACAGCCCAAATATACTTCAGGTTCAATTCCTTAATTTAACTATTTATATGCTTCATATCTATTCGTTCTGGATTAACTAAAACAGATACTTCAAATTTTTGATTGATTCCATAAAGAGTTATAGAGTCTATAGGCATCTCGTAATTTTTTCTTTTGTACTTGTTGTATTTTAAACATGTGTTATTAGAAAACCAATATATATCGTTTAGTCTCTGAAATGTGGCCGTCCTTTTGTAATATTCTAAAACTTAAGAAACGTCATCACATTCGGAGGATTCATCCAACGACATATTGTCTTTAATTTCCTATAAGCAATTATAATACGAATGTTTCTACAGGAACGTTTTTCCAGCATATTGAATACCATCTAGTAACCAAAGGTCGTTTTGTAAAACTTTCAACTTTGTGATCTTTCAATTTTTGAAGGTGCATACAGATGAACTATATGTTTTCTACAACATAGAATAGTGGAAATATAGGGATGCAGAAATAATGAAAAAGAATGGCCCCCCGCAGCATCACTCCAGTGAATGTCCCATTTCTGCAAGATTCGTTAGCTTTTGAAAATTCCTGCAGGTTTCTTTGTTGTCATTTTATTGTTTCACGACTCCGAAGCATGGATCTCCGGTTTTAGTCATCCTTTGATTCAAAGATTTGGAGGTTTCATTTTGTGTCACACTCTCTGACAGGTGCCCCCAATTGGTCCCGGGGGTGTCCCGGTGGGGGGCGGGACTGATTGCAGACAGGCCACGCAAACTCATCGGACTCATCCTCTAAATCCGAAGAGTTTAGCCTTAGTGTTACTAGAGCTAGACCTTGCATTGGTTTCCGGTTTTCTTGTATTAGTATATGATTATCTAATTAGATAACGATCGCTGTATATTCTTTTATGTAAAAATATGTATATTTCCTATATTGCCTTATATATGCTTTCATGGTAAATAATATATGGAAGGAGAGCCCTATCATTCGTTCCTCTATGATATTATCACGTTCCTTGTGTATATATACATGTATATAGCAGGGTAGGTTTCTCATGGCAGGAATGAAAGGCTTCGCAATCTTATGTATCCTTTATAATCCCTGTTATAACGTCCCATCTGCTGTTTCCCTCCCTAGTGTCGAAGGTTGTAATTTCTCTGTTTCTATATTATTGGTAGCTAACCAGTACCTAGAATATTCTACAATACCAACATAATCCTTCGATATTGTTTTAGCTCCTTAATCCATTATGTTACTATGTCATATCATTGCGGTTATTACTCTGTCCCATTCTGACTTTTATTATCAGAGCAGTAATATCCGTACTTACAAATTGGCACAGAAGACACCGTAGTACAGGAGATAACAGGAGTTTAACTCCCCCCCCCCGCCAAAAGGATATAACAAATTAGTTTATTCAATATGATGTATCTTGAACGTATTCTGGTAACATATAGGAAAAGTATTTGTAGGACTTGTCATATCAGGAACATTCGCTGTTACAGTTGTCATTACGTATGTATTACGAAGATGTGCAATATCCTCGTGCAGTACCGCACCAAGACGTATTTTCTTACTACATAAAGGAATAAAATCTATATTGAATTTCTTGTAAATAATAAACTAGCATTGCTGTAACGAATTCTTGCTAAACTTTGTCTCTCTCTGTTGAGAAATTTATGTGCACAGCACTTTTCTAAAGACTATATAAACTTTTGAATTTTAATTTTTTTTTCTCGAGGAACTGTTGATCTTAAACTTTCCTTCGACATTATATTTTTCCTTTTTTTTCACCTTTGTTTATTTTCTGAGATTATAAGAAGAAAGTTGATTGAAACTACATTTACTAACTTCACAATAGTGTGAGTACGTTTTTGACATTGATATAACAACTGACGCAATTCTCTCCCCACTCCATCCCAAATAATTTCAATAATGACTTCCATCTCTCCACGTTTTATGACCAGTGATAAAGGCACCTTTGGTGAATACACAGCTTCTACCCGTTGGCCAATTATTACTCAAAATGCTGTTGATGATATCACCAAAGAAATCGAATGGGTCTCTGGCTCTTCTTTAAGTGAAAAAGCCAAAATTGTTGAACAAGGTGAAATTATTAAGAAACAAATTGCTTCATTCCGTCAAGAAATCATTGACAAAGTTGAACTAAGAAAGTTTACTCCTGAAGAATGTGAAATCGCCTCTGTTCCATTATCTTTCAATGAGTACTTGGATAACATTGAAGAAAAACCAACTTGGGATAACGCTGAATGGTTATTCTCTGAAAT
This sequence comes from Maudiozyma turicensis, assembly GCA_003708545.1. Taxonomy (NCBI): domain Eukaryota; kingdom Fungi; phylum Ascomycota; class Saccharomycetes; order Saccharomycetales; family Saccharomycetaceae; genus Maudiozyma; species Maudiozyma turicensis. Next base: position 137,768 of record PPOO01000836.1, read on the forward strand.
TTACTTGTATAGAAGATTAAACGTTTTATTCAAATCTCAACCTCATCAACACTGGAAACAATTCGATATCTTTAATGACTTGAAACAATCTACATTTGAAGCTTCTTACTACGGTGTCACTGAATTGGCCTTAAGATACCAAAATTTATTGAAAGATATCTCTCAATTGAAGAAGGCAGATTCTAAGGATCAAGAATTGTTGCAAATACTATTCAAGGAATTTATTGAAATTTCATTATGGGGTAATGCTACCGATTTATCATTGTTAACTAATGCTACTTTAGAAGATATCAAATCTATCCAAGGTGCTAAAGCCAGAGAAGAATCCGAATCGAAAATTGTTGTTAACGATACAAATAATGCTTGGGAAACTTTATTGAAGGCTGCTACATCTAAGAGTGAAATTAGAGTTGATTTTGTTCTAGATAACTCTGGTTTCGAATTATACGCTGATTTGATGTTAGCTGCATTTTTATTGCAAACTAAATTGGCTACTAAATGTATCTTCCATGCTAAGGATATGCCATATATGGTTAGTGATGTCATGTTAAAGGATTTCGACGTCTTAGTCGCTGATCTAAGAGATAGAAAGTTTTTCCCAGCAGGCAATGATACTAAGGAAGCTAAAGCACTTGATTTATTTGCTGACGATATTTCTAAGTTCCATGAGGATGGTAAATTGACTTTTGAAGCAGATTCATTTTGGACTACCGAATTAGATTATTGGAACATCGATCCATCTGAAACTAAATACCACGGTAATAAGATTCATTCAGATTTGAAGAAATCCGACTTAGTGATCTTCAAAGGTGATCTAAACTACAGAAAACTGACAGGTGACAGAAAATGGCCAAGAACTACCTCCTGGGAAACTGCTATTGGTCCATTAGCTACAAATGGTATTGCTGTCTTAAGTTTAAGAACCTGCAAAGCTGATGTTCAAGTTGCTTTGAAAGAAGGCGTTGACGAAGAGTTAACCAAATTCTGGGAAAAAGATCATCCAGGTCAAGGTTCATGGTGGTGTTGTAGTGGTAAATGGGCCGTCATCTGTTTCTCAGGTGTTAACTAAAATGCTATATCCACCTATGAGAATGAAAACAATAATGCTTAATTTACGCAAATTTCTAACCTTCTATAATCTATATATGATAAAAAAGAAAAACCCTAAATGTTCCTTATGAGCACCTTTCTAATATAATGAATTCTTTTGTTTAAATAAACAACCGAACTCTTATCTTGCATAACAGATTGCAAATCCATCTTTTTATATGTTTTCATGAACTTAGTGAAAATTCGAAACTTTTTCAACAAGGGCGGTTGAAGAAAAAGGAATTTCATATAATACTGAACTCATCACATCATATAATAGACATATTTTTATTACTACAGAAGATATCTCACATATAGCATAACATCGAAGGAATTAATACATCCAATCCAAAAATGTCATCCGTTTTGCAGGAATATTCACATATCATCAACATATATAAACAAGAGATCGAGCATCCAAAGGCAAGGCAAGATTCTGAGGAATTTCAGAAACTTCTATCCAAATATATTGAAAGTTTATTAGATTTAAAATCTACAATAACAAATAAATTAGCTTTATTCAGTTCTAATGAATCCTTAGATGATTTAACTACAAGCTCCATAAAGTTCTTATCAATTGATTACTATTTAGCTCTGATGTGTTCCAAACGCCAAACCTACGACCAGAACATGGATGTCGTAAGCAAAAACAAGATTAGACTGATGTTCTTAGAGAAAGCCATTCAATTATTTGTCCAATTTTTAATCTCGTTGGAAGATTATGAACTTTTAGATAAATCACTAGCCTCAAAGATCGACTCATTCAAAGTAACATATAGACCAACAATGGATGAATTGTATCAATTAGGCAAAGGCGATTCATCTTCTGGAGATGTTGCACTAACAATGGCGTATAGAAAAAGACAACAAAAAATAGAGTTCTTCCAAAGATCAAAACAATTATCAGCTAGTATAGAATCATTAGAGAGTAAATTAAATGGTCCTGAGCTTGATAATGATACCGATAAAGATGAACTTCTACGTGAGTTGTACATCGAGAATATAAAACAGTTAAGTTATTCTGCATTTAATGAAATTGAGCAAATATTATATGAATCTGAACTGTTATCAAACTTTGTTAAGAACCCGCCTCCTATTGAAGTCATCGAGGACGATAAGAACAACTCTGATACAAAACAACAACATCAACGTAAAGATGATACCAATTATACTGACAGACTTGAAAGTTTAAATAAGCCTTTATTATCCAAGAACGGTAAAATTTTAGGTAATTTCACATTAGTTGATAAAAAGACCCAGTTACAAAATAAAGTTCGTGGTTATGGTCAGTATGGACCAACAATGTCTGTGGAAGAATTCTTAGAAAAGGAATGGGAAGAGGGTAGAGTACTTCAGGGTGGTCCAGACAGTGCTGACTTGCAACAAGGAATTGACGAAGATAATGAAGAATATAACGATAGGGAAACTTACAAAGCAAGAGAGTTCGATGATTTCAAGGATACTCATGCGAGAGGTAGCGGTAATACAATGAATATGGGTTGAGTATTGTAGATACTTACATTGACTGATACTTGTTCTTCTTGGTAAATAATTGTGAAATTATGTAAGTTCACATGCATATATACATATATATTAATAAAGTACAAATCATATCGAATTATATCTCTTATAAACTCATACACTGATCCTTCAATTCGTCCAATGTAACAACATCAGCACCATTCAGAATATATTGATCATAGTTGTTAACGAAGGTCGACAGAATGTTGATGATTATCAAGCAATACCTTTTCTTTAATGAAGAGTTCACGTCTTTTCTTAAGTTAAACCAATAATTGAATACAACTTCAGCTGCTTCTCTTTCATATTTGCTAACATATCTGAAAGTAAACAGTTTCTTGTGAGAGGTCCAGTCATCATCCAAACTCTTGCTTAATATATTGTCGACAATGTTGTAATCTTGTAGATCTAAGACATCCTCTGTATTTGTAGAGATCATATTTATCAAGGTGGAGAAAAATTTATCGTTCGGATTTTGATTACCTAACAGTGACTGAAAATATTGGTATCTCTCACTGGATGAAAAGAAAGCATGACCGAACCTCAACACATCAATAACTTCGTCAAATATAGAGAATCTGATCAACATGGCCAATAGATGTTCATGCTGCTTCGTTACTATATCCAATTCCATTTCATCATTCATAGATATTTCAACAGATTTCTTGATGGCACGTAACGCCAGTTCTGGGTTCACACTGTGATTACTATACAGGCACGACAAATGATAATAAAATCTTGCTTCTTTGTGGTCAGTGGCAACAATTACCTTAATTAATGGGGTCCATAGTGATTGACTATCGTTGGATTCCAACAAATTTTGCATGAAATTTGGAAGTTCGTGGATGTGTATATCTTTATAACCATCATGAAGTTGGAAATATTTATAAGCTTCTTCGTATTGACCAGCAGTAAAAAACAACATAGCTAATAAAAACTCGTCACATTTTCTACCTTTATAATAGAAAGGTACACCAACATTTCTCAAATACATTTTAGTCTCCTCAATTGTAATTTGTTTGGATGATCTTAATATATATGACTTAATGCTTTCTAAGAAGAAAGTATTCATTTCAAGTGGTTCAGAGTAAAACAAGGACATATTATGCGCAATGAAATCATTCCATTCTAAGTAAGAATAATATTTTGCACCTTGACTATACTTTGTAGATTTCTTGAAAATTGCATCGATTAATTGTAATTTATCTTGTTTGTATAATTCTTGGAATAATAACTGCTTCTGATTAAAGTGTAACAATATTTCAATTTGTTCTTCAAAATAGCTATACGTGGAGTCTAACAATACAAATGTCATCAATATTTGGACAACAAATATATTTTGTATACTGATCATTTGATATAATCCTTCCGTAGTAGATATTTTTGCAAATATGTTTGTTGTGAATGATTCAATGAAAGTAGTGTTTGGTTCTTGCATGGTCAAATAATTTTGAATAAAATCATTTAGAAGTGATACTATATCGATGCTATTCAAGTCATCCATTAATTTTTGCAAATTGGATATGTCAAATTGATCATGTAATGTCGTCTTGAAAATTTCGACAAACTTTTCATTGGGTGACAAGGTTGATGATATCTTCCCAGTAGAAATTTCTAAATATTTTCTACTCAATGAATGTATTATATGTCTTGGAAGGGTGTTAGTGAAACGATCTAAAATCTTTAAATATTTCGACAAATCGTCATTACATTCTGCATTATGCAAGTTGAAATAGTAATATTCAAGACTTGTATTAATTTTGTAAATAAAATGATTGAATGGTGTTAATGTATTAACTAATATCAGCTCATCTCCGACAATAGATAATGTAGAAACCTCATCCATCTTGCCTTTGATGTCCCTGGATATTGTCTCGAGGTTAGCAAGGTATTCTTTCTTTTGTTTAATATTATCCGAAGCAACAATGAGTATATTATTTTCTCTTAGGACATTTTCTGCCTTTGAGAAAGCTTCTGGAGAAAACTTGGATTTCAATGTTAGATAGCATCTATCGTAGTATTCTTCATCAGTTTCGTTTTCTTCCTGTATAACTGATGGGAGGTCCAATTCATCTAAACTATCGGTCAGTGATTTATTTGTGGACTCGATCCATTGATAATCTTTTAGATCATCATACAATATATTTAGCACTTGGAACTTGTTCAAGGAACCACTCTTCCATAATACCGCCAGATTCAAATAACTGGATGTGTAATTCAAGTCGATTGGCTTCATCAATTTCATATCCGCTAGGAACCATATCGACGATGAAGGTAAGCTGGATCCTACTATATTTTTCAACTCGAATTGGAGGATATCGGCTTGGTTGACAGATAAAGAACCGATTTGAAAGATACCATTTTTCTGGGGAGAATAAATCACTAAATTGTTTTGGAATAAAGATAGGAAATTCCCTGCATCACTATATTGATGTACATCTTTTGAATGTAAATCTTCATCAACTATATTAGCCGACAAATTATATTCATTGACCAGATTAAATGACTTAAGATCCCAAATCTTCAAATAATAATTCTCTGTTAAAATAATTAGATATCTATGATTAAATGTCACAGCACTTATTGCTTTGCCTGTTACATTTTCATTTTTGTAAAATAATTTTGTAAAACTTTGTAAATACGAATTATCGTTGAATAACAATGGTTCAAAATCATATTCTTCAGAAGCCTTTCTTAGACCTAGTAAACCTCCATCTTCAAGGAAAACCATCAATAAATCCTCGGACACAGGATATAGCATGTGAGGTACTCTAATTGTAAAATCATATGGGTTTTGAACTTTCGCCCAATCTTCAGCAAGTTTTACACTATTACCATTATCTAAGATATAATTTAACGGTAATTTGATCGTTAGAAGACTACCATCTTTAACAATGATATGAAATAATAAAGTTTGTTCGTGTATTAATGTCACAATACTATTATGTTTATGTAACGACGTTTGAGGTAAATTGATGATTAATGTTTTACCATTGATACAATTGTCAGGAGTGTACATAATAATCCTGGAATAATCATGAGTTAAATGATAACATATAAATCTATCATTGGAAATATTGATGCTATTGGAATATGAACTTTGACTGAAGATAACATCTAATTGTTGTTGTGTGGATAATGAAGTATAATTAATATTGGAATCATTGCCTAGGGATAAATTTACGATATTTTGGGGTGCAGGATATTCTTGGAATCGAAGAAGGTTCACGTCAATCTTCGATAGAGATGGCATGTTGAATAATATTGAGTTAAGTAATGTATCGCTTTTCGGCACGATGCTATAATAGTATAGGAAATCAATCTCTGGGGTTTACTTCAAATTTCTAAGTGATTCTCGAGCCCTTTATCGAAAAAAAAACTTTTTCTTAAAATATAACTGGTAGATCAATTGAGATAACTGAAAAGGTGTGAATCAATTCTCGTAATGTTCTGTTAGTTTATCGAGTGTACTTTCTGATGTTTATCTTCTTCAGCTATGTTTTGTTGTTCGACTTCAGCAAAAATTTCAATTTTGCATACAAATTTTTACCATCGCGATCGTTACCCTCACGGTAATTTTTTTCACTTAGACATCCAAAATGAAATCTTCGCGCCGGCGCGAAGGATTTTTCTGACCTACCACCTCCGTAAGAAGTGATGAATGATTCTAGGTTAAGGATTTTCGGCTTCTTTTTTTAAAAAAGTGAGAAATTTTGGTTTTTATTTAGGGGTTAGGGCGAACTCTCAATTTTAAAAGCATAATTAAAGAAATATATATATATATATATACTACGTAAGAACGTACTTGAATGGGAGAAAGGGGACTTCCATTGTGAGCACTAAATATTTACTGAATAAATCTATCAGGATCATCAAAATTCCATGAAGCATCTTTGAAAACCTCATCAATCTCTTCACGAATCGGATCAACTTGAACATCCTTT
>PPOO01000837.1:0-24638 GCA_003708545.1 Maudiozyma turicensis
AATATCCCTTTTTGGTATTTTCGTTGGTTCGTTTTCGTCAGAGTATTTGTAATTAACATAAAAAAAATACTTGGCTATATCAAGAATTTCTTCTCTACTAAGTCTACCATCTTCATTATTGTTTGAGTTATTAGCTTTGGAGAAATCAAAATTATCAGGTGAACCTAATAATATTCGATCAACGATATAAACAGGCATGTCATCAAAAAAACCTTCGATTACACATTTAGGAAATTGTGCATTTTCAAAACGGGAATGAAAAACCTCCACTTGTTCCTCTGTATAATATGTTTCCATTTTGTTGGACATTAAAATTGGTTTGATAGCTTGTAATATTGCTGTTGTTATGTTACATGTGATTTATAACCTGCTTTTTATGTATATTTACTTTTAAACAAATATAAAAAAAATAAACAAATATAAAAAATAAACAAAGATATATAACAAAAAACGCGTGATCAGCATTATTATTGTATTTTGATTCCACACAGTATTTGAGAAATTAGTCCAAAGCGAGTAGGTGAAAAAAGACTAGAATGAAAAGGGTAAAAAAAAGTTGAATCATGTAATTCGGGGTGTTGAACTTTTATAGGAGCTTAACATCTACTATATTGCTATAGGGTGTTTTTTTTTGAATTTTTTTAAAAAAAAAAAATCCGCCCTCCCAAGAGAAGAGAAAACTGAAAAAGTCTCTCATCGAATCTCTCAACTTCTGAACCCCCTGGGTAGAGAGGGAGAAAGAGTGGAATATTTGATTTTAAAAAGGGTTTTACTTTAAGTGATTTATTTAAAACTAATTTATTTGATATATAATAAAACATTCTTATTTGTTTCATATATATATAACTCTTATTTTCTTCTTTTTTCCATATTTTAATTCTTATCTTTATTTCTTTTGTATCTTTTATATTAATAAAATATATATCATCGAATCATTTTTTATATCTCCCTTTTCATATTTCATATTTTGAGATAGATACACACACACACATACACATATTCATATACCTAATAGCAATAATGGAAGCTACTTTAAAGACTAACAAGAATTCTATCGATATTCCTTCTGATTTCAAAAGCACTTTACCCCCACGTAAAAGAGCTAAGACTAAAGAAGAGAAAGAACAACGTCGTATTGAAAGAATCTTAAGAAATAGAAAAGCTGCACATCAATCAAGAGAAAAGAAAAGATTACACTTAAAATTTTTAGAAGATAAATTTCGTATTATGGAACAAATAATGGATGGTTTAGATTTAACACAATTATTTTCAAAACAAAATGATAAATTAAAATTAGTCTCTGAATTAAATAATTTAGCCATGGAAGATCCATGTACAACAACTTCAACAGATGTTAAAGAAGAACAAAACAATGAGCCATCTTTTGATTTCACTTTCTCTATGAAGGACGTACATTCTACTACAGGTAGTAGCAATTCAGTACAATTACAAGTTCCTTCACCTTCTACTTCAATCTCTACTCAGGAATCCATTTCTATGTCTCCTGAAATGTTAGCTAATACTTTGAAAAATGAAATCATGTCAACTTCCCATATCAAACAAGAAGAAGAAGAAGAAGAAGACAATCATTCTATTATGGATAACAATGATGCAAATACTTTTGCTTTACATTTACAAGATGAAACTAATGAAGAAACAATTAAACATATTTTTAATACTACAAATTCAGTTGAAGATGAATCAAATCAAGATTTCGATTTTGAAGCTGATGCCGCTACTGCTTTAGAAAATAGTATAATGAGTCAAATTACAGAAGATTCACAAAATAATTTACTATTAACAACAAGTACTGCTGAATCTCACGTACTTGATATAGTGAACGATTTCGATCAAGCTGCTAATAATAATTCTATCGCTGGTTCCTTTGATCTTGACAATTGGCGTAATCCAGCCGCGATTACTCTGATATCATAATAATGACAATAAACCCTGAAATATATATTCTTTCTTTTCTAATTTCAGAAAAAAAGAGACACATTCAACCCCCACTCCTTTTATCTTATACATATTGTGTGCGTGTATCTATCTCACTCTACATCCATATTTTTTTGTGTTGTTTTGCATGGGGTTGAATATATTTCACATTACTTTTGCATGTGACATACATACAGTGTATGTTGTCAACCATTGTTTAATTATTATGATAACTGCCCGAAGCGCAGTCAAGTCTAAATTTGTTATTTGAACCAGTCGATTTTATTACCATCTAATGAATATTTTACTTTTATTTTATTCATTTAATTCGCAGTTCTTACTATTTTATAGTTTGGTTAAGAAGAGTAAGTCATGTTATTTGAACAAGTCGAAATGTTATCATCTTTTTTTGGTATTTACGAAGAGAGAAAGAAATTACTACATTATTCTGATGTTTTTATTACTGTATCATTTGATTAGTTATAATAGTAATGGTACTCAACAGTTTTATAGTTATTGGTTTGACTCAGTGTGGCGCGCCCTATAAATTATTTATTCATATCTTCGCTATCATGATTTTGCTGAAGAGAAATATTTTATGAGTCTTGGCTGCGACTACTGAACAATCATGGTCAATCATATCATAAAACAGGAGAAAACCAACTATTACTATATTGTAACGAATATTGAAAATTACGAAAATAAAGTCTCTGATGTTTAATGTAAACATAAGTTGATCTCTCCGTAACAAAACTTTAACACAGATTTTTTTCTGTCTCAGACATTGATTCATATCTCTTTCCTACTCATGAGTACTATTTTCAAAATGCAGATACGCATATATATAAGCTATCTCAACGGTTTCTAAAAATCATATATATATATATATTTATTTACTTATTTATATTTATATGTTCTTTCATCAATAAATATCCCAATGGTCTATTCTATCTAATAAATTGTTATTTTTTTGTATGTGGCGTTCTGACCAATTATACCGTGTTCCATTACTCCGAGATTAAACAATCAAGATTTAAGAATTCGGACCGAACGGATACGTCACACATCTACATATGGCGTGTATGAGAATATATATAAGGGGACTGAATGTTGACAAATGAAAATATTATTCGCTTCAAGATGTGTCTCGAGTATAATATCGAATGTTTCTAAGAAATAAAATATTTACAAGATCAATAATGTCGCTACATGATCAAACTAAACTGCTTATTCCAGGTCCCATCAAGATGTCACCCGAAGTAATCGGCGCTCTGGGACAACAATCCGTATCACATACTTGTCCAACATTCACCGATTCCTTTAGGGATTCCCTGACAAAATTACGTAGAGTCTATGGTGCTGATTCTACTAAGGGTATACCATTGATCATCTCGGGATCCGGGACATTAGGTTTCGATTTAGTGGGTTCCAATTTAATTGATTCCAAGAAGGATAATGTATTGGTTTTATCGACTGGGTTCTTTAGTGATGAGTTTCACGAGGCAATCTCTCAGTATTATGTTGAAGATGCATCGAAACAAGTCACTAGATTGGGAGCTCCAAATGCTGGTGCTACAGTTTCCATCGATGAAATTGAGAGAGAATTAGGTTCGAAACAATATGATTTGATTGTTATGACTCATGTGGATACATCTACAGGTGTATTGTTAGATGTTGAATCTATTGCTAATTTAGTTCATAAGGTTTCCCCAGATACTTTAATTGCCGTCGATACTGTTTGTTCATTAGGTTGTGAAACCATCGAATTTGACAAATGGGGGTTAGATATTTGTATCAGTGCATCCCAAAAGGCAATTGGTGCACCACCTGGTCTTTCCCTTGGTATGGTTAGTGAAAACGCTTTAAAGAAGCATGAATCCCTAAGCTCAAAATCAGGTAGTTATTATACTTCATTCACCAAATGGTTACCTATCCTACGTAGTTTTGAATCTGGTAAATCTGCTTATTTTGCTACACCACCGGTACAAATGATAGATTCACTAAGGATCGCATTGACACAAATCTTGGAATATTCATTTGATAATCAAACAGGTATCCATGCACGTATCGCTAAACATAAACAAACAAGTGATAATTTCAAGACAGCTGTAGTTGAACAAATGAAACAGGAACTTGTATCTGGTTCATTAAATAATTCTGCTCATGGTTTAACTGCCATCTATGTCAAGGATCCACCTTCTGTAATACAATACATGGCTAAACACGGCTACACAATCACAGGAGGCATCCATAAGGATATAAAGAGCAAATATATCAGAGTCGGTCATATGGGAATTAGTGCATGCGATGACTCCTTAAATGATGTGTCAGGCTGTTTGCAGACTCTGTCTGAAGCCCTGAAGCAGTAATCGATGTCCATCAGTCTGCAACTGACTCTGTTGTCGCACTGACTTCTTCTTCTTCTTCTTCTTCCAACATCTATAAACTATTGTATTTTCAAATATATATTCTTCTTCTTCTGTAAACTGTCCGTACAAACTCTGCTGTCTAATTGCACGTGACCACAGCACACAATTATTTGCTGACTCTGTTTTCGACACACACGTAGTTTCAAACCGCTACGTGCGTTTAGTGCGTGAGCACATTCTCTGTTTCTTTCTGATTGCGCTTTCACACGTTTTGTATGAAATTTTCATTTACAGGCCTCTGAGTGGATAAATGAATGTGTGACCCCCTTTGAAATTGTTGTGAAGTTGACTGAACTTTCTTCAGTTCTGTGATGTGGAACAACATGATATTTGCTGCATCTAAGGTTTAAATGATCTTGCGAATTATATAAAAGGGCTGGAAATTTTTCGATTTATTGGATCTTTCGAAGTTCAGTCTCTCTTTAATCTTGTTAGTTATAGAATATTACTTTAACCGCGAAGCATCACACCAAACGAACAATCTACAATCTCGTCTCCCATCACTATGCCTTACGCTCTATCTGAACAACACAAACATATGGTCACTGCCCATCTAAAGGAAACCGATCCGCAATTAGAGACTCTAATTGAAGCCGAAATCGATAGACAAAGACACTCCATCGATTTAATCGCTTCTGAAAATTTCACTTCTACCGCTGTTTTCGATGCCTTAGGTACTCCATTATGCAACAAATATTCTGAAGGTTACCCAGGTGCTAGATACTACGGTGGTAATGAATTCATCGATCAAATTGAAACTTTATGTCAAAATAGGGCACTAGAAGCTTTCCACGTCACACCAGATAAATGGGGTGTCAATGTTCAAACTTTATCTGGTTCTCCAGCTAATTTACAAGTTTATCAAGCTGTTATGAAACCACATGAAAGATTAATGGGTCTATACTTACCAGATGGTGGTCATTTATCTCATGGTTACGCTACTGAACATAGAAAGATCTCTGCTGTCTCTACTTATTTCGAATCCTTCCCATATAGAGTCAACCCAGAAACTGGTATCATCGATTATGATACTTTAGAGAAAAACGCTATCTTATACAGACCAAAAGTTTTAGTCGCCGGTACTTCTGCCTATTGTCGTTTGATCGATTACAAGAGAATGAAGGAAATCGCTGAAAAATGTGGTGCTTATCTGATGGTTGACATGGCACACATCTCAGGTTTAGTCGCCGCAGGTGTCATTCCTTCTCCATTTGAATACGCCGATATCGTCACTACTACTACTCACAAATCCCTAAGAGGTCCAAGAGGTGCTATGATCTTCTTTAGAAGAGGTGTTAGATCCATCAATGCTAGGACCGGTAAGGAAATCCTATACGATTTAGAAAACCCAATCAATTTCTCAGTTTTCCCAGGTCATCAAGGTGGTCCACATAATCATACAATTGCTGCTTTAGCTACTGCTTTAAAACAAGCTGCTACTCCAGAATTCAAAGAATATCAATTACAAGTATTAAAGAATGCAAAGGCCTTAGAAGAAGAATTCAAGAATCTGAACTATAGATTAGTCTCTAACGGTACCGATTCTCATATGGTCCTAGTCTCGCTAAGAGAAAAGGGTGTCGATGGTGCTCGTGTCGAATATGTCTGTGAGAAGATTAATATCGCTTTGAATAAAAACTCCATCCCAGGTGATAAATCCGCTTTAGTACCAGGTGGTGTTCGTATCGGTGCTCCAGCTATGTCCACTAGAGGTATGGGTGAAGCAGACTTCCATAAAATTGTTCAATACATCGATAAAGTCGTCTCTATCGCTGAACAAACTCAACATAGTCTGCCAAAGGAAGCTAACAGATTGAAGGATTTCAAAGCTGCTATTGATGCTAACCCAGATCTGTGGACTGGTTTAAAACAAGAAGTTTACAACTGGGCCGGTGAATATCCATTAGCTATTTAAATTACGAAACTTTATCTAGTTCTATATATATAATTTGTACACATATAAATAAATATTTTTTAAGATCAATATCAAATAAAAAAAAAATACAGATGAAATGTTACGAATAACTGTAATTTTTCTTAGCAATGCATATAAGTATATATATATATATATATATCAATTTATTATAATGAACGTAGCTCTGTAACTAGTTGTGCACTAGTTATTCTTCTCGTGGAATCATACTCCACCATTCGTGTCATTATGCGGATAATACCTTCTTTAACTACAAGGTTTGTAAGTTCACCAATTCTTGGTAGTAAAGATTCCATTAATTGACATTGTGATTCAACAGACTGATATTTCACATATTTATCATCGCCATTCTCACCAAACATACCAACAAATGCATCCTCCGAACCAAACTCAGAGACTTCCTTCCAATCACTAATCTTCGGATATCCAAATTTAGAGAAAATACTTAATAATAATCGTATATCACTACCATTTTCGCCATCTTGAGTCCCATCATCAATCATACCAGGGATGTAGAAATCATCTCTACTTTGGCAAACAGGTTTTCCTGAAGTGGATATCATATCAGTATCTATTTGGAACCATTGAGATACAAGAATCAATAAGGACCATATGTCTACTGCATAACTATAATTTTTCACACCTAATAAAAGTTCAGGTGCTTTATATATTGATGTTGAAACATCAGTGATTTTCCTTTCTTGTGGTTCAATGATAGTTTGTCTTAAATTATCATTGTCATATGAAATACCAAAATCGGTAATCTTTAAAAGATCAGTCTCTAGATCAACCATAATATTTTGTGGTTTGATATCTCTATGGATAATATTCTGGGAATGGATGAATTGTATACCTTCTGAAATTTGTAACATATACCTATACGCATATTTGTCAACATCAAAACAATTCACATATTTTAGACGTTTCTTCTCCACAGTTGCACTTTTGTCGGTACCACTAGTTAGATCATAGTATGGATTAAATTTCCTTGGGGGTTCGTCAGTTTCATGTCCTGAAAATTTGTATTGACTTCTCATTAATTCATAAAGACTCATTGGATAATAATTGAACAATAGTTCTACTTCATCCTCATCGGTTGGGTTCTTTCCAAAATCTAATAAACCGATTATATTGAATGATCCGACTTCTTTACTAGACGATTCCTTTATGGCCTCTCTTAATTTTAATAAGATCGATTTCTCAACCTCATGATTATGGGGTGCTACTATGTAATCGGTACATATTGATTTAATTGCATATTTGTCGTTGATATTGAATATTCTGGCAAATTTTGTACTTTTGATTAATTTTCTTTGCTCATTTGCAATATCATTAAGTTTTACCATTCCTTCTAGTGAACAATTGTCTGTAATGAGCTTGGCTGCACTTTTCCGGTTGCAAATCGTTCCTTTTAAAACATATTCTCCCTTTTGCCCTTTAATCTGTACTTTTTTTTTCTTGAAGGTTCCTTAATTCTAAAAGCCCTTTGAGGACTCGAATCTATAAAGAAAAAGGAGGCAAAAAAAACATCGTTATTATAAAATTATGCGTTACATGAAGATATATGTTACTAGAAATATATAGGTGATATCTATTAGTCATTCATTGATATTATTATCTCTTTTCAACCATGCTAATGCTAACGGATGTAAACTATTCACTTTACTAATTGAGATATGCGAGCCTTTATTAAATGTTACATCACCATTAGTATATTTTTCATTAGAAATTGTAAATTCAACATCTTTCTTATAATCTAATTTATCTAATAATCTACCATCTTTAATATGATAGATATTATCTGGCCATTGTGCTAAACCATCAAAGATATGTGTTGCATAGACCACAGAACATTTTCTAGTTTCCGTCTCCATCTTTAAGAAATCCAATAATCTGGATCTAGCAATTACATCTAAATCAACAGTAACTTCATCTAATAGCAATACTCTCCAAGGTTTCAGTAAACCCATTACTAATTGAACTCTTCTCTTTTGACCATCGCTCAATTGATGCATTCTCCATTCCAAATCAATCTCAAGAATATCACACAATAGATCACCTCTCTTTTGAAAATGTTTCAAACCAATACTTTCCAGTAATTCTAATACACCAATATCTCTATTAATAATATTCATGTGGCACCATTCCGTACCTAAATAAGTACTTACTTGA
Organism: Maudiozyma turicensis; assembly: GCA_003708545.1. Lineage (NCBI taxonomy): Eukaryota > Fungi > Ascomycota > Saccharomycetes > Saccharomycetales > Saccharomycetaceae > Maudiozyma > Maudiozyma turicensis. The sequence continues at coordinate 8,470 of PPOO01000837.1, forward strand.
ACATCGCCATCAGCTTCATCATTATTAGGTAAATGCATAGATAATGGACTGAAAGGATCCAAGCCATTGACCTGAATCTTACCATTTAGACAAAGATGTTTACCACTTAACAGTTTCAACAATGTTGACTTACCTGCACCATTGGATCCAATCACCAATGTTCTAGTGTTCCATGGAATCTGCATAGTAACATCTTTTAATGCAGCTTCTTTCTTACCTGGGAATGTGTATGTTAGATCTTCAATCTCTACAGCGTACGATATCACAGTCATTTCCGTTTAGTCTCTTTTGCTTGTTTGTTTATTATATTACTTTTAATGGTTAGCGGATCTCCAAAACAATAGTTATATTTATATTAATTAACCACTATATTTGTTCTTGTTAACAACTTGATAATGAATGTTCAGATCAACAATCTGGAATAAAGTTATTATAATAAGCTAGACATAAGATTTTCCACTCCTGTTTATATCCCTTAGAAACTGTTTCGTTGGTTCCCAAAAATTTTTCAGATGTAGGGATACACTATTTTCTCTACGGCACTTTCTTTCAGTTTTCAGTAGCCGTTGCCTTGCAAAGTCACGTGAAAGTTTCACTTTTGAGCTCATCGATAAGAATAAAGAGGCTGCAAAGTTATTGCATTCTAGTTGGGATGATACGACATGGGGTGAACTCAGGCTATAAACTGTTCTTAATGTTTCTAACGGAATTTGCAACGAATTCAGTAGCGTCGACCAACTTTGTGATATCTAATAGTGGTAAATTGAATGGATCGGCAGATAATGTGAATCTTTGATCACAGGACACACCAAATGCTATCGAACAGACACCGATTAACAAAGAAGCCTTAATTAGTTTGTTGTATTTCCACTGTTGATAGTTATCGCCCTTTTTGGTGGCACCTTCTTTCTGTTGTTTATTTAGCTTGATACCCTTCTCTATCAACTTCACGATTTCTGTCTGTTCGAGTATCCGGACTAATTTGGTGCCACTACCTGTATTTTGTAGAGGACTTGCCTTGTTGATCGATTTTTTGATCATCTTTTTGGTATCCCGGCCTATGATAGTTGATGTTCTGGTAGCATTCAAAACAGTTGACCAAAGTTTCTTGGATCCTTTATTGTCATTCATGGTCTGAACTAATACTTTCTGTATTATACCGTGCACTAAATCAGTCTCATTTTCAAAATTCTCTAAATTTTGTTCATATTCTTCATATAATTTACCTTTAATTGCTATGATCATGTTGCTGTATAAGATCAACGGAGTAAACATCGAGTGAGTACAGACCACCAAATCAAATATTTGAAATATAACAGAATTGTTGTTCAAAATATCTGGTTTCAAATCATGGGAGAAAATAGTTAGTATAGAAGCAATTGCGAAGAATGGCTTGATTGTATCTAATTGTAATTTCTCATATAATACAGAATCTTGCTCCTTAATCAATGCTGGTATGATCCCAATTTGATCAATTGGGAAATCTAAAGAATCCATTAGAAAATCTCTCAGGTACAATAATGAGAATATTTCTACACACTTAAATAATCGTTCTTTCTCACGATGTAGCATTTTAGTTTGTAATTTCCCATGTTTCGTAGTATGACAGAATGTAATGATGAAAACGGATACGATATCATGGTAGCCTTGATAATATCTCAATTGTGGGTATTTTCTGAAGAACCGCACAATTTGTTCATTCAATAATTTCTTCAATGAATTACGTTGTATTTCCTCTGGAATATAACCAAAGGATCTGCTAACATCTAGTTGTATTTGGCTCTCGTCACAATGTTTCTCCTCATTAGTAGGTTCTGGGATTATACTTGGTTGAAAGATTATCTGACTAGTCAATATCTGATACCATGCAACTTGTCGTATATCATTAGAAACAAATCCACATTTCGACTTACCAAGTTCGCTAAGTAATCCAAAATCACCAGATTCCATTGCCCTATTGATTACCTTTAATTTCAACTCATTGACCGTTCTCTCATTATAGAAAGATGGCAAGAAAGATAGACAATCTTCTGTTGTGGTGTCTGTATTTTGTATTTTATGTTGCCATTCACCGGTACCTAAGCCAACCAAACTAGTCATTACTATGCTAAATATTTATGTCTTCCTTTACTTTATTCAAAGGAATTTTTTAAGAATAATACTCCTTGGCTCTCTATACATATACGTACGTATATACTTGCTTCATATTACACGATTTAACTAAATTTCCACGATTCAAACCACTTTGAAAAAAAAGTTATCTTAGGCGTAATCGGCTAAATTATTGTTTACAGAGGAAGTTCCAAACAATTGGTTAAAGAACTACCTTTCTAACTCTTGGAACCTAGATGACAAAAGCTATCAACGTTTACAAGAGATAAATATTGTTCAATACCTCAAATAAGTACATTTAGAGACAAACATAGCGTCATTTTGTTCCTATCGTTCAGTTACTATAGTTTATGCATTTGCCCATTCACAACTTGTGAAAAATAACAGATATTTTAGTTGGACGAAGACAGAGGGAGAGGAGTGTTAAACACTTAATGTTAAGTAGACAATGAACCCAGAAGAAATTATCTCTTCTGAATTGATGGCGTGTTATATAATGAAACAAGGCAAAGGTTGCTAAGGCCACTGTTACTCAACCGTATAGGAGTCTCTACAAAAAGTGTTGCTTCGATCAGCCCTACAACAATATAGAATAGAAACAGTTATAAGAAAGTAATTGCTACTTTTAATATCACATCCTGCGGAATGTGAAGTATATGTGTGTTTTTTGAGGTTCTAAATAAATTTGAATTGATCTACTGAATCTGTTAGAAGGCAAGCATTTTTTCGACATCTTGTAAATTACCGCATTCGGATATATACATGAAACAGTGATGAAGTGACAGAAGGAAACTTCAGTTAAATTTTTAAGTCGGTGAGATGAGATTACTGGTCAATCAAAAAATTACTTAGAATGGTATATAAGTGGTTAATTAGAATATTATTTTAAATTTCAAATTTATTCTTTCTATTTGAATATAATATATCCAGTTCGAAAATATTGTTAAATAGGTCCAAACAACCAACTATTAGGTGACAATTATACATCTTTAACAACTATAGGTTCAAGATGTCAGCACATCCCACAATTAGTCCATTGGCTTATAACAGCTCATATAATCCAGGAGATAGTTTATTAACGTTCACATCGATATATGGTTCAGATACAGACATTTCATTTAATGAAATGCAAGATTTGGTTAACAAGAAGATGAGAGAAGCAATCATGTTTGGTGTTAGATGTGGAGCAGCAACTTTAACGATCATTATCATGTGGATGATGTCCAAAAGGAAGAATACGCCAATTTCCATAATCAATCAGGTTTCATTGGTTTTAATTGTGATTCATTCAGCCTTTTATTTCAGATATTTATTGTCATCTATATCTTCTCTGGCTTACAACATGACTGGTTTCCCCCAAGTTCTAAATAGGAATGATATACATGTTTATGGTGCCGCATCTATATTCCAAGTTTTATTAGTCGCCTCAATTGAATTATCCCTGGTATTCCAAATCAAAGTGATGTTTACAGGTGTCACCTATAAGAAAATTGGTTACCTGGCATTACTAATCTCTAGTTGTTTAGGTTTAACTTCAGTTGCAATGTATTTTGTGACTGCAATTAAGAGTATGATAACTGTGTATGCCGGAACTCCAACAAATTATGCAAAATATTTTAACATTGCAACCATTTTGTTATCCTCATCAATTAATTTTATGACATTTATCCTGGTAGTTAAACTGTTATTTGCCTTAAGATCTAGAAGATTTTTAGGACTAAAGCAATTTGACAGTCTGCATATCCTTTTGATCATGACATGTCAGTCATTATTAGTTCCGTCTGTTTTGTTCATTTTGGCATATAGCTTGAGCGCTAATAATGGTACAGATGTCTTAACCACTGTAGCGACATTATTGGTCGTCTTATCGCTACCATTATCTTCCCTATGGGCTACATCAAACAATAATATTTCTAATTCTCAACCCATGGAATCAGATTATTCTCCAGAGGAAGGTGGATTCTATCCAAATTATGGAAACAACAATTTTGGTGCAAATAGTATTAATTCTGAAAATAACTCTAATTTCAAAACAAAACTACGGTCATTTTACCCTCAATCATACAGCAAATTCTCTAGTGAAACATTAACTCCTAATGGAACAACGCCAAGAAAGACTTTGGATAGTGGTAAAAGTGAAAATTCTTTTGATTCGGCGAGTAATAACGAAAAATTACCGTTATCACAAGTTAATTATGCTATCTATCATGATGCAAGTATAAGTAATTCTTCAACTAAAGAGAAAATGCTAGAAAGACACTCCACTAAAGAGAGTCAATTATCATATAGTATTTATACTCCCAATACTCTTGCGGATGAAGAAGCACGCAAATTTTGGAGAAGTGAAACTAACGACACCGAAAAATAGAGTTAACCATATCTCTCGTACATTACCCAAATTGCACTTCGAAATTCATTCCAATAAATTAGATATTCTTTTATATACTCCCATTTTTCGTTTCAAGTTCTTAAATCTTATTCCTTTGATATATACAAGTATATACATATAAATCAATTCATAATATTTCGAAAATTTTCTTATAGTATTACATTTTAAATATTTGTGCATGCTGGATAGTCTATATAATAAGTTAACCTCTTCTAGAGTATGCAGTAACAGAGCCGTAAAATAACCACCCACAAATGATGTTTACAATGTCATGAATAAAGTAAAGGTTTCTAGTCCCGTATATGATACCGAAAAACGATAAATATGCAAATAATCCGACTGTAATTGTATTATCGAAGGAGTATTTAGGAAAAGTTGGGATATTGAAAGTGGAGTTCGCCGAAATCAATAATATGATTGGCGCAACAGCGATAAAATTGTGATGGGATCTGAATGTCGTTTCATATTTAATACCCAGGTTATGCATGAATACGATAATGACTGGAACGTTGATGATAGCGACTATCAAAAATAAAATTAATAGCGATATGTTGTAATTTTCTAAGTTAGTGTATTCTCTTTTACGAATAGTTCCAAACTTTTTTCTATGGTATACAATTCTTATGCATGTCCCTGCTTGAATCAAAGTTGCAATAACATAAGCTAATTGGTAAGGAATATAGAAAGTAACCGCCATAATCAGCAGGAAACACGCCACTGTCCTCTTTCTGTCAAATAGTTTCTTATGTTTTAACAAATCATCATCTGTTTGTGCATTTCCAGCTGTCATGGTATTTGATAATCTTGTGATTGCATATTTCATCAGTTTAATGGCTGTCGAAATCACGAATATGAATCCTAATGACATCCACATAAACAGCAATCCAATCCATGACTGTTCCAAATTTCTTATACCTAAAAAGTAGAAATTTGTAAATATATTCATCGATGATAAAACAAATGGTCTATTTAATTTCACGGGGTCTAACAGATACAAAATGTGCTGTACGTTGGTAGAATTAGTTAAAGGAGTCAGTAGTAAAGAACCGACAAATATAAGCGGAGAATATTTACTCAATAGAGCTGCTAATACTTCGGAAAAACTCTCATAGATGTCTGTCTTATTGTAATGAGAAAATTGTATTGCCAATACTAACGCAATAAAAAATATAGGAATTGATCCAATAGCTAACCTGTATCTAATAAATAGCATTTTAAAAGTCAATGGCCAGTTTATAGTGACGTTGAGTTTAACTGAAGAACCAGGTGGTAGTATTACATTTAGATGCAAGCTATGAGATTCCTTTATATTAACAGGGATGAATGGGGCAACGTTATGCATATTAATCTCCAATTCGTTATGAACTAAAATATTTACGTACCATTTTGTTTCAGATGGGGTTGGGACCCATTGTCTTATCATAGGTTGAAATAGCAAATCCTCATAATCTTCTATAGTTGAGTGAACCTTCACGTTGTATGAGAGTAAGGCATCAGTTTGCTGTAAATATTCTAAATCTGTAGTTGTTACTGTAGAGTCTGATTTCACGGTTTTATGTATACCATGTAGTAACGTGTGCCACTGCGACATGTCTAGCTTTTCTATCGGTGATACCTTGCTAAAGGAAGCATATATAAAATCGTCATTGCCTAACGGATTGTTAGCATTCATATCGATAATGATTAAGTCGTACTTCGTTAAGTAATTGTGTTCTAAATGTTGGTAGACAAATGGATCCATTTCGTCTTCCACGGATGAGTCGGCAGGGTGGTTAGTTGACAAAGTGGACCGTGGTATAGTTAGCGAATCGTCTTCGATCGAAATGCATGTTAATTCAGATAGGTCTTTACAGAGTTTGATGTCCGGCTTGTTTCCACTGGTTAACAATCTAAAATCAAATTTAGCATCCAGATCCTTTGGGATATAAAAAACAAATGGCTTGTGAATATCTTTGAATTCGTTTCTGTTTGATATTATCAGTGGTTTGTCACTTGGTATGATATGGAATTGCTCTGGATTCGAGGGATCGATTTCTGCAGCTATTTTACGTATATTATGTGCATATTCAAGAACACTGTCATGGTTATAAAAGTTCTCAAATCCTGATAGTAATAATCTTTGTGAAATGTTAATTCTTTCTTCAAGGGATTTAGTTTTACTTGGGATACTCACATCTGTCATTTCAAGAATTAATCTTGATATGACAAATCTTAATTGCTTACACCATACGATTGCTAAGTGATCGATTGTTGTCCACACGCCGGGAATCGTAGTTGTATATGATGTAAACCCATTTTTCAACGGTATTAAATCTTGCACTGCGGCGTAATCTGCGGGTAGAATATTATCTTGCAACGACCCTGTAATGGATATTAAAGACATATTCTTAGAGAAGAACGATTGATCATCTTCAAATTGTTTTCTCCAGAAATCATTGGTTCTTTTGTAGATCTTTAAAATATCTCCGTCGAATGTAACTGGTGCAGCTGCGTGCGGTGATGATAATGTGATTATCGAATTGATTGATCCAATTACATGATTTTGTAGAGTTGGCATTACTCTGGCTACAATACCACCCATGGAATGGGCAACAATTATGACCGATTCAGGTAATGGCTGGACAGTTGTATCCACTGATTGTTCGTACAGAGACAAAATATATGCTATTGCGTCGTTCAAATATTCTGCTTGATCAAGCATAGTCTGCCCATGAAATGCGGTAAAATCCTCGTTAAAATCAGCTGTAAAGAAATCGACATTCTTAACTTTAGGATTCTTTATACTATCTCTGGAATCAAAATATAGATTGGCACACGCAGATGCGATTGATCTAACTTGTTTAAAACTTCCTGCGTTCCCTGGAATAAAAAGTACAGGGATACCATTTAGTTGGATATGATTATCATTTAAGGGTTCTTTATCTTTATCTTGTTCCCTATATAGATATAAATGATATTTTTGAGCCAACGGTGTAAACTGTTTACTAAATCCATCAATTCGGGCATATGAAGGGTACATGTAAATCGACCTACATTGCGGTACATCTGGTCCCGTGAACCGTCTCAGTAGAGTCATGGCAGTAACATAGACTATTAATAATAGACCTATTATTGATATTATATTATATTTTCTTTTGGCTCTAGTATCTTTATACCACGTTCGATCCCGCCTTATTCTTTGTGAATCCAAGTCAGGGTCATCCTGATCATGATCTGTTGATAAATCTCGCATTGGAATATCATTATTCCTTTCACTTGTACTTCTTGAAACATTCCTTCTTAATGCAGATGAACTTTGACGTAACATGTTTGTGATGGATCCAATCAATGTCATATTCTGGTTTAACTTTGACCTCTAATGGAAATAGAGTGTATCTCTTCTTCACAAAATATTTGGCACTACTCCTCTTAGTTAAGTGACTACTTGTTTTTATTTACAGATATGAGATAAGCTAATGGTAACAATAACAAATTATCCTGAAATATATATGTTTAAATATAATGTTATTTAAGTAATTGTTATTTTGTAAAGAACGTTGGCGATCCAATTTTTTCAGATAAACTCATCTGTCGCGAACAAACCGGAGAACAACAACAAAAAATTGATACCTGTGAAGAAGCCAACATATAGAGCAGCTATAAGAAACACTCGAGTGATGCTTAAAACTTGATGGGATTTTTTATAGATCAGCTTTAAGGATATGTTATTTTTATTGTTAAAATTTGTGTTTATACATGATTGATGATTTTAACAGTTGTTTATATATTTATATATGATGAAACGATGCTTTTCGATTAGCATGCTCATATAAAGAAATGTCTTTGATTCCTCCCATTCAGGATGTGTCCTATAGTTGTAAGGATATATGTAAATAAAAAAACCTTAATAATACAATTGTGATTTACTAGTTTAAATACTAGATTCATTGAGTTTTAAGAGCTCTTGAAATGAAATGGTGTGTATGTGTTTATAATGTTTGTAATGCTCATGTTCATAATGGAGTTCCTTGAGGAACAGATGCTGATTGTGATGTAAGCGGTGTTGAGGCCACTGATTCCTTTTGTTCTTGTTTAACTAATTGATCAGATGAGGATTTTGCTGAAGGTGTTTTACTATTTTGTTTGTTAATTGTCTTCTTCGGTTTCGAATCCTGATTAGTAGTTGGAGATTGGATTCGGCGTTGGTTTTGCTGCTGTAATTGCTGTTGCTGCTGCTGTTGTTGTTGTAATTGTTCCTGCAATTGCTGTTGTTGTTGTAACTGCTGTTGTTGTAAACTTCTCTGTTGTCTGATTCTATTGATATAATCTCTACGATATCTTATAGTAGATTTTCTTAATTGCTCAAAGGATTTACTACCCAACATTGTACCGAATCTAATGACTTGAGTCTCATCAGATAAATTATTTAACCTTGAAGGTTCACTTGAGAATGGTGCACCATAGTCTCCAGTCTTTGGGGAATCATATTTCCATTTATCATATAATCTCGTTAATTGATCAGACTGTGAATCATAGACGTCAATAACTTTCTCTGATTCATTTTCTTCTTTATCTATAGCATCAAAATCAATGAATTCATTTAATATGGATTCCTCATTCGCAACTGATGCGCAGGACATATTTGGTTTACGATCTAAGTATTGAATATTACTACGACCAACTCTTCTTCTAAATTTAACAGGGTATTCTCTGGAATGTAATTCTTTTCTTGAATCAAAAGGATTATACAATTCGATTTTTTTCAATTCTTTATTCTTAATTTCTGATAATCTATTACCATTCTTATCATATAATTTTATGTCTTCAGAAGTACCATTCATCATTTTATCTAAGTTTGGTAAGAAAAATGATTTATCTATAACGAATTTAGATGAAGCGATTGAAGAAAATGTGGCATCAGAAGAGTTCAAAGTTTCAGGTAAATTCATTTCAAATACAGGGTTAAATGGATCATCAGTTAAGTTAAAGAACGTATTGCCATCCTCCAACTTCCTTTTGGCCAACCTTTCTTGAACAAACCTTTTGGCATTTTTCTCTTTCTCGAGCAATAATCTATCCACATCATCTAATTCAATATCTGGAATCTTAGAAAATGGCAATTTAACATAAACATGTGACGAAATACTTGGAGCTTGTTGTTGCTGTTGTTGCTGTTGAAGTAGTTGTTGTTGTTGTAAGAGTTGTTGTTGTTGTTTATCCAACTGTTGTTGTGATAAGGAAGCTTCTTTCTTCAATTTATTTAATGCAGTATCTGATTTATTGTTCTTTTGCAATTGCTGTAATTGTTGCATTTGTTGTTTAGTTAATTTTTGACCAGATTTCAATAATTGTTCCAAATGTTTCTTTAAAGCTTTATTCTTTGCGGATTTCTTATTATCTGACGCAGATGAGGCAGCAAGTTTTGCAGCAGCCATTTCTGCTTCTGCAGCAGCTTTCTGTTTTGCTAATTGTGCAATACGTGCTTTCTCTTGTTCTTCTTCCTCGATTTGCCTCTTCTTTTCTATTGTTATGATAGTTGTCTTTTTCCTTCTATGGTTGATCAAATCATCATCACTGTCTCCTCTAATATCTAGAGTTCTCTTTAAGTTTCTAATCTTAATTCTATCATTGAACACTTTTGATTCTGTCTGTAATAGTAAAGAAGCAGTTTCTTCTCTCTTAGCTACCAACAATGCTAATTCTTGAGCACGTTTCAATTCCTTGTGTAAATTTCTCAATTTTTGACAATTAATGATATCAATTCTTCTTGTTTTTCTTGGATGTCTAACTTCACGTCTTCTGAAACAAACATAGGGGTCAATTTCTTCCTTTTCACCAGGTCTTTCAAATCTTAGAGTTGGAAAAATATTACTACCGTTAGAATCAATTTTCCTAACCTTCCAATAATTATATATTTCGGAACCATATAAATCTATTAAATTTAATAATGGTCTTGCCATAGTTTGAGAAATTGGGTCGAATTGAGTTAAAAACCGTTTACCCTTAGGATAATTCAATTGTTTTGCTAAATTACTCTTCAAACCATCTTCATCGAGATCCACTTTCAACAAAGTTGGTTTCAATTCATCAAAAGATAATATACTTTCAGGATCTATACTTAAGAATGGTTGTCTTTCATTGATTGCATTCTCAAATGCACTACATAATATTTCAAATTCATCCTCTGTTAAGATATCCTTTCTACCACTTTTCAAAATCTGATCATTAAAAGTATCATTAAGGAACATTTCGTCCTTCTCATCCATATTATAATTCGAACCACAACAATCTTCAACAGTAGCGCTAAATTTAATATATGTTGCAGGTTCATTAAATTCTTTTGAATAAAATTTATCAAAATCTGCCCAATCAGGCAACACATCAGGTGTTGGGATATATTCCTTTGATTTCCCATTGATCTGACTTGTCCCCTTTTGTAAAATTCTATGAAGATGAACTTCTTTCTCCTCATTCTTATCAACACCTGTCTCTACATCAACTATATCACGTTGTTGTAATTCTTGTTTATCTAAATTCTTAACATCTGTAGGTCGATATATCCTAAGATGTTGCTTCACAGATATTTTCCGATGTCTAAATCGTGTACTATTCACTGAATGACTGGATCGATTATTATGTTCATCCACATTAGCCGCCGACATATTGTATGATTCTTTCGTACAAAGTTATATCGGGATGCGACTTATTATCTTTCTTTTTTCGCTGCTTTCCGGCCTATTATGGGAGCAACAACAAATCGAAAAAATCGAAAAAAAAAGTAGTGTGGTGTGTGGTGGTGGGTGGGAAAATTATAGTACAAAAAGATAAAGAGGGAAAAGGGGTGTATGTTATGCTATGCTATGCTGAGTTTCTAGTAGTGACAAATGGTTGGTATCCTCCTCTTTAAATACCTCTCACTTGAGGATTTTTGATAGTTAGTGTCTTTATATCTGGTAATAGTTCACGAAACGGAGAAAGAAGACGTTGTTTGAGTATGTTGTATTTTGTATCGTTAAGTAGTTATCAAATGTGTAAGCGGGGAGCAGGCGGTGGGTAGAGTAGTATGCGTTCTTGGGCAAAATAAATAAACAAACGACGGCGACGGCGACGGCGAAAGAAAAAAAAATTTTCGTGAATGTCTTCTTTTGGTTCGTAGTTAGTGATATCGTGAGAAGTGATATTGGATCGGAATATATTCTCATAAATAAAAAAGAAACGAGGAATAACCACTGTTTAAATTTTTCAATTTTCTTATTACACAATTTTAGCGATGAGCTTTATTATTACATAATGAGATATATAAACGAAAGAACAAAAAAGATAAATAAAGGGAAAGTGGTAATATCAGTTGTTTTTTAAATATAATTTGAAATAAATAATAGGAAAAGAGTGGGAGCTTTTGAGTTAGAGATGGGAACTGAATATGAAACTCTGGCTAATACAGTTCAGAAGACATTAGATAATTTACAAAATAAGAAAAATTTCTTAGTTGATCAGCAATATAATTATAATATAATAAGAGAAAAATTATTAAATTTTAAACAGAATAAAAATGCTTCGAATGAAGAAGAATCTATAGAACAGAAAGGTGATGTATTTGGCGATATTATTATTTCTTCAAATAAAATTTTTTTAGGGATTGGTTATGATTATTATATTGAAAAGACAGTTGATGAAGCAATTGAATTCGTTGAGGATAAATTAAAATTGATGGATGATGCAATTGAACAATTTGATTTAAGAATTAATGAAGCTAGTGAAACTTTAAAAAATTTGAAAATGTTAATTCATAAAAATGAAGTTATACAAAAAAGTAATCAAACAAAACAAAATAATGATATTAACAATAAAGAAATATATGAAGATAATGACGAGAATATTCTTCCTACGATGGAAATTAGGGAAGAATTGGATGAAGAGGGGAATGTTATAAATGGTTCCGTAGTACCTGCCGCAACAGATGAAGAAAGACAAAAAATCGAAGATTTAATTAGTAACAAGCTAAGTAAAAGCCCAGATACCACTCAGAAGATTGTTAATAAGTCAGAACCAAAGATTGAGGAAGTTAATGATGGTAGAGAGGAAAATTGTGTCAACCCTGAGAAAGTCGATTCCATAACAACAAATAACATCGATACTAATGAAATATATAGTTTTGAAGATTTGGTGAAACAAATGGATCAACAAGATGAAGAAGATGATGGTATGATCGATTCAAATGATGTTGATTATAATTATGATTATTCTAAATTGCAAAATAATATTATTGCAGATGATAACGATGATGAAGACGAATATTATGAAGAAGAGTACGATGATGAAATTTATGATCGGATGCCTGGTCACTCATCATTTATGGATCAATTGAATAAGTTACGTATATCAAGAGGGCAATTAGAAAAAGATGATGAAGAAGAGGAAATACTTGAACAACCTCTAATTAAGCCGGTCTCTGTAACAGGAAAGGAACCAGAGAAATCAATAATGAAGATAACTACGCAAGAAGAATCAGAAGCAATAACAACAGCAACGGATGAAAAGAAGAAAATAAAGAAGAGTGTCGGTTTTGCACAGTCATTAGATGTTCATGAAGTTGAAAGTTTTAAGAAAGAAACTAAACAACAAACATTTAATTTCCCAAGAAGAAATGATGATCTATATTCAATGGTTCAAGATATCATGACTGATGATACTAATAATCCAAAATTGAATGAATTTGATAATGATTTGTTTGCCTCTATGATTGGTGCTAAACCTTCAGATGAATTACACGATAAATATAAGAATCAATTGGATGGTGAAGAAGAGCAAGAAGAAGAGCAAGAAACACAGAAGAAGGCACGTGTATCCAGATTCAAAAGGGATAGGGGCAACATTAAAAAGAATGAACCAGTTGTACAAGAAAGGGATGTGGTCGAAGAAATCGATAGATCTGGTAATAGAGCAGTGGTAGATACAATCGTTGAAAGAGATGTTACAGTAGTAGAAGTTGAACCGAAGCCTAAGAAGAAATTAAGTAGATTTGCACAAAACCGTCAATCTAAACAAGAAAACCCAACCCATAATTCGCAAGGAATTGTAAAAGATATTGTAGAACACGCTGAACCAAAGAAGTCAGAAGGCATTGTCAAGGATATAATTGATCATGAAGATGATATTATTCCATCCAATGAAAAGACCCCACATTTCCAACAGAAAAAAATGAGATCCTTAAATAAACCGAGGCAATCTTTAAACAAAACACCTGCATTTCCAAAAGAACTACTTGATGAAGAACTAGTATCTGATGAAGAAAATGAATCAATTATGGAACGTATTAAACCTGTGATACCGACACCAAAAACTGAAGAGATCATAGAGGATGAAAAAGCTACCGATGATGAATTGATATTTCCAAAGGAGGTTAAAGAAGCCATTAAGAAAATTGGTAAAACTGAGGATTCTCTGCGTGTAGCAAATGTTGATTATAGTATGTTAGTTGATAATATGGATGATATGATACAAGCTTATAGTTTAGGTATGTATGACGATGATTTAGAAGAACACCCAGGTACAGTAGTTGAAAGTATTGAAGATTTCACAACATATAATAAACAAGTAGATGAATTGAAAGATGAGATTATTGATTTCAAGAAAAAAAATCCGATGGTTGGTATTGAAGAAGAAATAGATGAGGAACAAGATAACGATCCGAATAGTAATGTAATCATGACGGATATTGTAGAAAAGGATATACCTGTAAATTATCGTGATATTGAAGAAGAATATGAAAATAACTTGGGCTTACATCCTCACAACATCTCGGAAGCCGTGAATAAAGAGTACCATACGTTAAGACAACAAATGTTACAACAAATGCAAAATTTGTCAATTTCTGATGATAAGGAGGTTCAAACACAAGCGTACAAAGAATCCTTGGGGGTAGAACCTATAGATGCAGAAGGAAATGCAATTAGAGTTAGTAGGTTCAAATCACAAAGAATGAAGTTAGATAATCCCATGAATAATTAGTTCATGAAGGACAGGATATTATTAGCATGTGAATGTGCCACAAATTTATAAATATTATATAGACTTGTATGCATTGTATATCAAATAGTGGCATCTTTCGAAAAGAAAAGAAAAGTGAACCATTTCTTTAAAAGACAAATACTGTCAGGAAAATATAGAGAATGATTACAGTATCTATTCGATCCGAACCAATATCAAAGAACTTGACATATGTTAACTTTTCGGATCGTATGATACCCAAATAATAGTCCGACAATCTTCCATATCTGAGAATACCAGAGTCATCGAACTTCAAACGAAATAATAAATTGTTCAGTGTGTCATAAATTGAATATAGTTATTTGTTTGATCTCCTTAGCTGCTGCCTTCACGTGAAAGTGTCACACTTTCACGTGAGCTGGCAAATCTGTGGTTTCAATATTTGCACTTAGAAATACCTGCAAACATTTCCGTGTCAATTTGTAGTGGCTACGCCGGGTTGCCTGCCATGGGGGAAATGAGGCAACGCTTAAAAATGGAAAGAGGCCTCATCTTCATTATATAATGTTTCATAGAAACGCTGTGCAGAAATTGAAACATGAACGGCAAAAATGAAAAAATTATTTTCAGTATCGCCGCCGTGTTTGAAATTATTTTGAATGTGTCTCTCCGTAGGGATGTTTCTTTGTATTTGACATGTCTTTTTCTTGTTAATTTGCTCGCATTTTTAATAAATCTGACTCCATTGAAAGTGAGGGTTTTCAGTTATTCAATTCCTGTTGCAAGCTGTCCAAAACCCCAACAGACCTTAAGATAACCAATAGCATTATATTATATGACCCTACAGAGTTCTCTGAAATTCCGGTAACCCTAGTACACATATTTTGGTATTAATCTAGCAATTGTACCAATAATTGAAAGAATATTGGTGTGATACCCTCAATTTTTAGTACAACACCCAGCTTCTAGGTTTTGGTCTTTGGACAACCAAAGGTATCAAACCCTCTATATTCTAGATTATTTTGGTGAAGATCTACTAACATTCGGTACTTGCCGACTACAGATATTTGTTAAGCACTATTCAATCATATTAGGCATCCCAATTGAAGTCAATTAACTCTCAATCGGATCTCAATGGGTAGTTCAGAAATAGCATTATCATAAGGGCTGTGATATAATATAATCAATCTTAAAATTAGAAGGAGGTGTGACACACCGAATGTAATTTTATTATTATTATTATTATTATTATTTCTTTTGATGTTTTCTCATTATTTCATAGAATATCGGTCAAGTTAATTTGATATATAAATGCTCATCTTATTAAAATATTCTCTTACCGTTTATTTTATATTCCTCCGATATCAGAAAATATACATATATATAAAACAAAAATTCAACTAAGCAACATAAGAGGAAAAGTTCAACCTTACTCCTCACATAAATCACATCAACAAACCAACATGATATCTGACGAACATAACTATGAACCAAATAAATCAAGTACCACTACTATTAATAATAACAATAATAATGCAGTAGCTTCACCTGCGACTAATTATATCAATATGTTGTTAAATGATACAAGATTGAATTCTCCTTCAAATGATCCTAGATACTTACAATTAGAAAGTTCATACACTTCAGGATTCCATCTAAGAGATGAAGTTGATAAATTTGATTTTGATAATAGTTTAGG